>JANJXV010000638.1:457500-507003 GCA_024803745.1 Megascapheus bottae | reverse complement strand
GGTCAGGGTTAGAGTTAGTGTTAGGGTTAAGGTTAAGGTTAGGGTTAGGGTGAGGGTAAGGGTAAGGGTTAGGGTTAGGTTTCGGGTTAGGAGTTATGGTTAGGTTTAGGGTTAGGGTAAGGGTTAGTGTTACTGTTAGAGGTAGGGTAAGGGTAAGGGTAAGGATTAGGGTTAGGGTTTGGGTTAGGGTAATGATTAGGTTTAGTGTTAGGGTTAGTGTTATGGTAAGCGTAAGGGTTAGTGTTAGGGTTAGGGTTTTGGTTAGGGGTTAGGGTTAGCGTTAGGTTTAGGGTAAGGGTTAGGTTTATGGTTAGGGTTAGGTTTAGGGTTAGAGTTAGGGTGAGGGTTAGGGTTAGGGAAAGGGTAAGGGTTAGGGTTAGGGTTAGGGTTAGGGAAAGGATTAGGGTTTGGGTTAAGGTTAGGGTAAGGGTTATGGTTATGGTTAGGGTTAGGGTTAGCATTAAGGTTGGGGTTAGGTTTAGGGTAAGGGTAAGGGTTAGGGTTAGGGGTTAGGGTTAGTGTTAGGGATAGTGTTAGGTTTAGGGTTATGGTAAGGGTAAGATTTAGGTTTAGTGTTAGGATTACTGTTAGGCTTAGGGGTAGGGTAAGGGTTAGAGTTAGGGTTCTGTTAAGGGTTAGGGTTAGGGGTTAGGGTTAGAGTTAGGGTTAGGGTTGGGTTAGGGTAAGGGTTAGGGTTACGGTTAGGGTAAGGGTAAATGTAATGTTTAGAGTTAGGGTTAGGGTTAGGGTTAGGGCTTAGGGTTAGGGTTAGAGTTAGGGTTAGGGGTTACAATCAGGGTTAGGATTAGGGTTAGGGTTAGGGTTAGGGTTAGTGTAAGGGTATGGGTTAGGGTTAGGGTTAGGTTTAGGGTTATGGTTAGTGTAAGGGTAAGGGTTAGGGTTAGGGTTAGGTTTAGGGTTATGGTTAGGGTTAGGGTTAGGGTAAGTGTTAGGTTTAGGGTTAGGGTTAGTTAGGGTTAGGGTTAGGGTTAGGGTTAGTGTGTAAGGGTAAGGGTTAGGGTTAGGGTTAGGTTTAGGGTTATGGTTAGGGTTAGTGTTAGGGTAAGTGTTAGGGTTAGGGTTAGGGCTTAGGGTTAGGGTTAGAGTTAGGGTTAGGGGTTACAATCAGGGTTAGGATTAGGGTTAGGGTTAGTTTTAGGATAAGGGTAAGGGTTCGGGTTAGGGTTAGGGTTAGGTTTAGGGGTTAGGGTTAGGATTAGGTTTAGGTTTAGGGTTAGGGTTAGGTAAGGGTAAGGGTTATGTTTAGGGTTAGGGTAAGGGTTAGGTTTAGGGTTAGTGTAAGGGTAAGGGTTAGGGTTCGGTTTATGGTTAAGTATAGGTTTAGTATTAAGGGTAGGGTTACGGTTAGGGTAAGGGTAAGGGTTAGGGGTAGGGTTTGGTTTAGGGTTGTGGTTAAGGTTAGGGTTAGGGTTGGGGTAAGTTTAAGGATTAGGGTTAGGGTTAGGGTAAGGGTAAGTGTTAGGGTTAGGGTTAGGGTTTGGGTTATGTTTAGGGTTAGGGTAAGGATAAGGGTTAGGGTTAGGGTTAGGGTTAGGATTAAGGTTAGGGTTAGGGTTAGGGTAAGGATAAGGGTTAGGGTTAGGTAAGGGTTAGGGTAAGGGTAAGGGTTAGGTTTATGGTTAGGGTTAGGTTTAGGGTTAGGGTTAGGGTAAGGGTAAGGGTTAGGGTTAGGGTTAGGGTTAGTGTTAGGGTTAGGTTAAGGTTAGGGTTAGGGTTAGGGTAAGGGTAACTGTTAGGATTAGGGTTAGAGTTAGAGGTTAGGGTTACGGTTAGGGTTAGGGTTAGGGTAAGGGTAAGGTTTAGGGGTAGGGATAGGGTTAGCGGTTAGGGTTAGGGTTAGGGTTAGTGTTAGGAGTTAGGGTTCGGGTTCGGGTTAGCGTTAGGGTAAGGGTTAGGATTAGGGTTAGGGTTAGGGTAAGGGTTAGGGTTAGGGTAAAGATTAGGGTTTTGGTTAGGGTAAGGGTTAGGGTTAGGGTTAGGGTTTAGAATTAGGGTTAGGGTTAGGGTTAGGGTTAGGGTTACGGTTAGGTTCAGGGTTAGGGTTAGGTAAGGGTAAGGGTTCGGTTTAGGGTTAGGGTAAGTGTTAGGTTTAGGGTTAGGGTAAGTGTAAGGGTTAGGGTTCGGGTTAGGGTTAAGTTTAGGGTTAGTATTAAGGTTAGGGTTAGGGTTAGGGTAAAGGTAAGGGTTAGGCTTAGGGTTAGGTTTAGGGTTGGGGTTAAGGTTAGGGTTAGGGTTGGGGTAAGGGTAAGGGTTAGGGTTAGGGTTAGGGTAAAGGTAAGTGTTATGGTTAGGGTTAGGGATTGGGTTAGGTTTAGGGTTAGGGTAAGGGTAAGGGTTAGGGTTAGGGTTAGGGTTAGGTTTAGGGTTAGTGTAAGGGTAAGGATTAGGTTTAGGGTTAGGGTAAACGTTAGGGTTTTGGTTAGGGTAAGAGTTAGGGTTAGGGTTAGGGTTTAGAATTAGGGTTAGCGTTAGGGTTAGGTTCATGGTTAGGGTTAGGTAAGGGTAAGGGTTCGGTTTAGGGCTAGGGTAAGGGTTAGGTTTAGGTTTAGGGTAAGTGTTAGGGTTATGGTTCGGGTTAGGGTTAAGTTTAGGGTTAGTATTAAGGTTAGGGTTAGGGTTAGGGTAAGGGTTAGGTTTAGGGTTAGGTATAGGGTTGGGGTTAAGCTTAGGGTTAGTGTTGGGGTAAGGGTAAGTGTTAGGGTTAAGGTTAGGGTAAAGGTAAGAGTTATGGTTAATCTTAGGGATTGGGTTAGGTTTAGGGTTAGGGTAAGGGCAAGGGTTAGGGTTAGGGTTAGGGTTAGTGTAAGGGTAAGGATTAGGTTTAGGGTTAGGGTTATGTTTAGGGTTAGGTTTAGGGTAAGGGTTAGGGTTAGGGTTAGGGTTAATGTTAGGGTTAGGGTTAGTGTTAGGGTTAGGATTAGGGTTAGGTTTAGGTTTAGGGTTAGGGTTAGGGTGAGGGTAAGGGTTAGGGTTAAGGTTAGGATTAGGGTTAGGGTTAAGTTTAGGGTTAGGTTTAGGGTTAGGGAAAGGGTAAGTGTTAGGTTTAGTGTTAGGGTTACGGTAAGTATTAGGGTTAGGGTTTGGGTTAGGGTAAATTTAGGTATAGCGTTAGAGTTAGGGTGAGCATTAAGGTAAGGTTTAGGGTTAGGGTAACCGTAAGGGTTAGGGTTAGGGTTAGGGTTAGGTTTAGGTTTAGGGTTAGTGTAAGCGTAAGGGTTAAGATTGGGGTTAGGGTTAGGGTTAAGGTTAGGTTTAGGGTTAGGGTTAGGGTAAGGGTAAGGGTTAGGGTTAGGGTTAGGGTAAGGGGTAGGATTAGGGTTAGTTTTAGGGTAAAGGTTAGGGTTACGGTTAGGGTTAGGATAAGGTTAAGGGTCAGGGTTTGGGTTAGTGTTAGGGTTAGGGTTAAGGTTAGGTTTAGGGTAAAGGTTAGGGTTACGGTTAGGGTTAGGTTTAGGGTTTTGAGTTAGGGTTAGCTTTAGGGTTAGGGTAAGGGTTAGTGTTACTGTTAGAGGTAGGGTAAGGGTAAGGGTAAGGAATAGGGTTAGGGTTTGGGTTAGGGTAAGGATTAGGTTTAGTGTTAGGGTTAGTGTTAGGGTAAGGGTAAGGGTTATGGTTAGTGTTAGGGTTAGCATTAAGGTTACGGTTAGGGTTAGGGTAAGGGTAAGGGTTAGGTTTAGGGTTAGGGTTAGGGGTTAGTGTTAGGGTTAGTGTTAGGTTTAGGATTAGGGTAAGGATAAGGGTTAGGGTTAGGGTTAGGCTTAGGGGTAGGCTTAGGGGTAGGGTAAGGGTTAGAGTTACGGTTCAGTTAAGGGTTAGGGTTAGGCGTTAGGGTTAGGGTTAGGGTTAGGGTGAGGGGAAGGGTTAGGGTTAGGGTTCGGTTTAGGGTTAGAGTTAGGGTTAATGTTAGGGTAAGGGTAAGGGTTAGGGTTAGGGTTAGGGTGAGGGTTTAGGCTTAGGCTTAGGGTTAGGGTAAGAGTAAGTGTTAGGTTTAGGTTTAGGGTTAGGGTTAGGGTAAGGGTAAGGATTAGGGTTAGGCTTAGGTTTAGGGTTAGGTTTAGGGTTAGGGTTAGGGTTAGGGTAAGTGTTAGGGTTAGGGTTAGGGTTAGGGTTAGGGTAACGGTAAGGGTTAGTGTTACAGTTAGGCTTTAAGATTAGAGTTAGGGTTAGGTTTAGAGTAAGGGTAAGGGTGAGAGTTAGGGTTAGGGTTATGGTTAGGGTTAGGTTTAGGGTTAAGGTTAGGGTTAGGGAAAGGATTAGGGTTAGGTTTAGGGTTAGGCTTAGGCTTAGAGTTAGGCAAAGGGTTAGGGTTATGGTTAGGGTAAGGGTTAGGGTTAGGGTTAGGGTTAAGTTTAGGGTTAGGGTTAGGGATAGGCTAAGGGTTAGGGTTAGGGTTAGGGGAAGGGTTAGGTTAGGGTTAGGGTTAGAGTTAGGGTTAGGGTTAGGGTAAGGGTAAAGTTAAGGGTTAGAGTTAGGGTTAGGGTTAAGGTAAGGGTTAGGGTTAGGTTTAGGGATTAGGGATAGATTTAGGGTAAGGGTTAGGGTTGGGGGTTAGGGTTAGGGATAGGGTTAGGGTTAGTGTAAGGGTTAGGGTTAGGATTCGGGTTAGGGTTAGGGTAAGTGTTAGGGTTAGGTTTAGGGCAAGCATAAGTGTTAGGGTTAGGGATATGGTTAGGGTTAGGGTAAGGTTTAGGGTTAGTGTTAGGGTTAGGGCTAGGTTAGGGTTAGGGTTTGGGTAAGGGTAAGGGTTAAGTTTAGGGTTAGGGTAAGGGTTAGCGTGAGGGTGAGGGTTAGGGAAATCGTAAGGTTTCGGGTAAGGGTTAGGGTTAGGATTAGGGTTAGGGTAAGGATTAGGGTTAGGGTGAGGGTTAGGGTAAGGGTTAGGGTTAGGATTAGGGTTAGGGTAAGGATTAGGGTTAGGGTGAGGGTTAGGGTTAGGGTTAGGGTTAGGCTTAGGGTAAGGGTAAGGGTTAGGTTTAGGGTTAGGGTTAGGGTTAGGGTTAGGGTTAGGGTTAGCATTGTATAGCGTTAGGGTTACGGTTAGGGTTAGTGTAAGCGTAAGGGTTAAGGTTAGGGTTAGGGTTAGGGTTAAGGTTAGGTTTAGGGTTAGGGTTAGGGTAAGGGTAAGGATTAGGGTTAGGGTGAGGGTTAGGGTAAGGGTTAGGGTTAGGTTTTGGGTTAGCATTAAGTTTAGGGTTAGGGTAAGGGTAAGGGTAAGGGTAAGGGTTAGGGTTAGGGTTAGGGTTAGGTTAAGGATTAGGGTTAGGGTAGGGTTAGCATTAAGTTTAGGGTTAGTGTTAGGGTTAGCATTTTATAGGGTTAGGGTTAGGGTTAGGGTTAGGGTTAGGGTAGGGTTAGGGTTAGGGTTAGGGTAGGGTTAGGGTTAGGGTTAGGGTTAGGGTTAGGGTAGGGTTTACGGTTAGGTTTAGGGCAAGGATAAGTGTTAGGGTTAGTGTTATGGTTAGGGTTAGGGTAAGGTTTAGGGTTAGTATTAGGGTTAGGGCTAGGTTTAGATTTAAGGTTTGGGTAAGGGTAAGGGTTAAGGTTAGGATTAGGGTTAAAGTGAGGGTTAGGGTTAGGGTTAGGGTTAGGGTTAGGTTAAGGATTAGGGTTAGGGTTAGGGTTAGGGTTAGCATTGTATAGGGTTAGGGTTAGGGTTAGTGTAAGCGTAAGGGTTAAGGTTAGGGTTAGGGTTAGGGTTAGGGTTAGGCTTAGGCTTAGGGTAAGGGTAATGGTTAGGTTTAGGGTTAGGGTTAGGGTTAGGGTTAGGGTTAGGGTTAGCATTGTATAGCGTTAGGGTTACGGTTAGGGTTAGTGTAAGCGTAAGGGTTAAGGTTAGGGTTAGGGTTAGGGTTAAGGTTAGGTTTAGGGTTAGGGTTAGGGTAAGGGTAAGGGTTAGGGTTAGTGTTAGGTTTAGGATAAATGTTAGGATTAGGGTTAGGGTAAGGGTTAGGGTAAAGGTTAGGGTTTTCATTAGGGTAAAGGTTAGGCTTAGTTTTAGGGGTTAGAATTAGGGTTAGGGTTATTGTTAGGATAAGGGTTAGGGTTGGGGTAAGGGTTAGGGTTAGGTTTAGGGTTAGGTTTAATGTTAGGGTTAATGTTAGGGTTAGGGTTAGAGTAAGCGTAAGGTAAATGGTTAGGGTTTGGGTTAGGGTTAGGGGTTATGGTTAGGGTTATTGTTAGGGTTAGGGTTAGGGTAAGGGTTAGGGTTAGTGTTAGGGTAAGTGTAAGGTTTAGGGTTAGGGTTAGGGTTAGGGTGAGGGAAAGGGTAAGGGTTAGTTTAGGGTTAGGTTTAGGGTTAGGATTAGGGTAAGGGTAAGGGTTAGGGTTAGGGTTATAGTAAGGGTAAGGATTAGGGTTAATGTTAGTGTTAGGCTTATGGTTAGAGTTATGGTTAGGGTAAGGGTAAGGGTTAGGGTTAGTGTTAGAGTTTTCTTTAGAGTTAGGGTTACGATTAGGTTTGGGTTAGGGTTAGGGAAAGCGTAAGTGTTAGGTTTAGGGTTAGGGTTAGGGTTAGGTTTAGGTTTAGGGTTAGGGTAAGGGTAAGAGTTAGGGTTAGGGTTAGGGTTAGCATTAAGGTTAGGGTTAGGGTTATGGTAAGTGTAAGAGTTATTGTTAGGTAAGGGTTAGGGTAAGGGTAAGGGTTAGGGTTATGGTTAGGGTTAGGTTTAGGGTTAGGGTTAGGGTAAGGGTAATGGTTAGGGTTAGGGTTAGTGTTAGGCTTAGGGTTAAGGTTAGGGTTAGGGTTAGGGGAAGGGTTACGTTTAGCGTTAGTTAGGGTTAGCATTAAGGTTAGGTTTAGGGTTAGGGTAACGGTAAGGGTTCCAGTTAGGGTTAGGGTTAGTTTTAGGTTTAGGGTAAGGGTTAGGGTAAGGGTAAGGGTTAGGGTTAGGGTTAGGGTAAGGGTTAGGGTTAGGGTTAGGTTTAGAGTTAGGGTTAGGGTTAGGTTAAGGGTAAAGGTTAGGTTTAGGGTTAGGGTTAGGGGTTAGGGTGAGGGTTAGGGTTAGGGTAAGGGTAAGGGTTAGGGTTAGGGTTAGGGTTAGGGTAAGGGTTAGGGTTAGGGTTAGGGTTAGAGTTAGGGTTAGGGTTAGGTTAAGGGAAAGGGTTAGAGTTAGGGTTAGGGTTAGGGTAAAGGTTAGGGTTACGGTTAGGGGTAGGCTAAGGTTAAGGGTCAGGGTTAGAGTTAGTGTTAGGGTTAAGGTTAAGGTTAGGGTTAGGGTGAGGGTAAGGGTAAGGGTTAGGGTTAGGTTTCGGGTTAGGAGTTATGGTTAGGTTTAGGGTTAGGGTAAGGGTTAGTGTTACTGTTAGAGGTAGGGTAAGGGTAAGGGTAAGGATTAGGGTTAGGGTTTGGGTTAGGGTAATGATTAGGTTTAGTGTTAGGGTTAGTGTTATGGTAAGCGTAAGGGTTAGTGTTAGGGTTAGGGTTTTGGTTAGGGGTTAGGGTTAGCGTTAGGTTTAGGGTAAGGGTTAGGTTTATGGTTAGGGTTAGGTTTAGGGTTAGAGTTAGGGTGAGGGTTAGGGTTAGGGAAAGGGTAAGGGTTAGGGTTAGGGTTAGGGTTAGGGAAAGGATTAGGGTTTGGGTTAAGGTTAGGGTAAGGGTTATGGTTAGGGTTAGGGTTAGGGTTAGCATTAAGGTTGGGGTTAGGTTTAGGGTAAGGGTAAGGGTTAGGGTTAGGGGTTAGGGTTAGTGTTAGGGATAGTGTTAGGTTTAGGGTTATGGTAAGGGTAAGATTTAGGTTTAGTGTTAGGATTACTGTTAGGCTTAGGGGTAGGGTAAGGGTTAGAGTTAGGGTTCTGTTAAGGGTTAGGGTTAGGGGTTAGGGTTAGAGTTACGGTTAGGGTTGGGTTAGGGTAAGGGTTAGGGTTACGGTTAGGGTAAGGGTAAATGTAATGTTTAGAGTTAGGGTTAGGGTTAGGGTTAGGGCTTAGGGTTAGGGTTAGAGTTAGGGTTAGGGGTTACAATCAGGGTTAGGATTAGGGTTAGGGTTAGGGTTAGGGTTAGTGTAAGGGTATGGGTTAGGGTTAGGGTTAGGTTTAGGGTTATGGTTAGTGTAAGGGTAAGGGTTAGGGTTAGGGTTAGGTTTAGGGTTATGGTTAGGGTTAGGGTTAGGGTAAGTGTTAGGTTTAGGGTTAGGGTTAGTTAGGGTTAGGGTTAGGGTTAGGGTTAGTGTAAGGGTAAGGGTTAGGGTTAGGGTTAGGTTTAGGGTTATGGTTAGGGTTAGTGTTAGGGTAAGTGTTAGGGTTAGGGTTAGGGCTTAGGGTTAGGGTTAGAGTTAGGGTTAGGGGTTACAATCAGGGTTAGGATTAGGGTTAGGGTTAGTTTTAGGATAAGGGTAAGGGTTCGGGTTAGGGTTAGGGTTAGGTTTAGGGGTTAGGGTTAGGATTAGGTTTAGGTTTAGGGTTAGGGTTAGGTAAGGGTAAGGGTTATGTTTAGGGTTAGGGTAAGGGTTAGGTTTAGGGTTAGTGTAAGGGTAAGGGTTAAGGTTCGGTTTATGGTTAAGTATAGGTTTAGTATTAAGGGTAGGGTTACGGTTAGGGTAAGGGTAAGGGTTAGGGGTAGGGTTTGGTTTAGGGTTGTGGTTAAGGTTAGGGTTAGGGTTGGGGTAAGTTTAAGGATTAGGGTTAGGGTTAGGGTAAGGGTAAGTGTTAGGGTTAGGGTTAGGGTTTGGGTTATGTTTAGGGTTAGGGTAAGGATAAGGGTTAGGGTTAGGGTTAGGGTTAGGATTAAGGTTAGGGTTAGGGTTAGGGTAAGGATAAGGGTTAGGGTTAGGTAAGGGTTAGGGTAAGGGTAAGGGTTAGGTTTATGGTTAGGGTTAGGTTTAGGGTTAGGGTTAGGGTAAGGGTAAGGGTTAGGGTTAGGGTTAGGGTTAGTGTTAGGGTTAGGTTAAGGTTAGGGTTAGGGTTAGGGTAAGGGTAACTGTTAGGATTAGGGTTAGAGTTAGAGGTTAGGGTTACGGTTAGGGTTAGGGTTAGGGTAAGGGTAAGGTTTAGGGGTAGGGATAGGGTTAGCGGTTAGGGTTAGGGTTAGGGTTAGTGTTAGGAGTTAGGGTTCGGGTTCGGGTTAGCGTTAGGGTAAGGGTTAGGATTAGGGTTAGGGTTAGGGTAAGGGTTAGGGTTAGGGTAAAGATTAGGGTTTTGGTTAGGGTAAGGGTTAGGGTTAGGGTTAGGGTTTAGAATTAGGGTTAGGGTTAGGGTTAGGGTTAGGGTTACGGTTAGGTTCAGGGTTAGGGTTAGGTAAGGGTAAGGGTTCGGTTTAGGGTTAGGGTAAGTGTTAGGTTTAGGGTTAGGGTAAGTGTAAGGGTTAGGGTTCGGGTTAGGGTTAAGTTTAGGGTTAGTATTAAGGTTAGGGTTAGGGTTAGGGTAAAGGTAAGGGTTAGGCTTAGGGTTAGGTTTAGGGTTGGGGTTAAGGTTAGGGTTAGGGTTGGGGTAAGGGTAAGGGTTAGGGTTAGGGTTAGGGTAAAGGTAAGTGTTATGGTTAGGGTTAGGGATTGGGTTAGGTTTAGGGTTAGGGTAAGGGTAAGGGTTAGGGTTAGGGTTAGGGTTAGGTTTAGGGTTAGTGTAAGGGTAAGGATTAGGTTTAGGGTTAGGGTAAACGTTAGGGTTTTGGTTAGGGTAAGAGTTAGGGTTAGGGTTAGGGTTTAGAATTAGGGTTAGCGTTAGGGTTAGGTTCATGGTTAGGGTTAGGTAAGGGTAAGGGTTCGGTTTAGGGCTAGGGTAAGGGTTAGGTTTAGGTTTAGGGTAAGTGTTAGGGTTATGGTTCGGGTTAGGGTTAAGTTTAGGGTTAGTATTAAGGTTAGGGTTAGGGTTAGGGTAAGGGTTAGGTTTAGGGTTAGGTATAGGGTTGGGGTTAAGCTTAGGGTTAGTGTTGGGGTAAGGGTAAGTGTTAGGGTTAAGGTTAGGGTAAAGGTAAGAGTTATGGTTAATCTTAGGGATTGGGTTAGGTTTAGGGTTAGGGTAAGGGCAAGGGTTAGGGTTAGGGTTAGGGTTAGTGTAAGGGTAAGGATTAGGTTTAGGGTTAGGGTTATGTTTAGGGTTAGGTTTAGGGTAAGGGTTAGGGTTAGGGTTAGGGTTAATGTTAGGGTTAGGGTTAGTGTTAGGGTTAGGATTAGGGTTAGGTTTAGGTTTAGGGTTAGGGTTAGGGTGAGGGTAAGGGTTAGGGTTAAGGTTAGGATTAGGGTTAGGGTTAAGTTTAGGGTTAGGTTTAGGGTTAGGGAAAGGGTAAGTGTTAGGTTTAGTGTTAGGGTTACGGTAAGTATTAGGGTTAGGGTTTGGGTTAGGGTAAATTTAGGTATAGCGTTAGAGTTAGGGTGAGCATTAAGGTAAGGTTTAGGGTTAGGGTAACCGTAAGGGTTAGGGTTAGGGTTAGGGTTAGGTTTAGGTTTAGGGTTAGTGTAAGCGTAAGGGTTAAGATTGGGGTTAGGGTTAAGGTTAAGGTTAGGTTTAGGGTTAGGGTTAGGGTAAGGGTAAGGGTTAGGGTTAGGGTTAGGGTTAGGGTAAGGGGTAGGATTAGGGTTAGTTTTAGGGTAAAGGTTAGGGTTACGGTTAGGGTTAGGATAAGGTTAAGGGTCAGGGTTAGGGTTAGTGTTAGGGTTAGGGTTAAGGTTAGGTTTAGGGTAAAGGTTAGGGTTACGGTTAGGGTTAGGTTTAGGGTTTTGAGTTAGGGTTAGCTTTAGGGTTAGGGTAAGGGTTAGTGTTACTGTTAGAGGTAGGGTAAGGGTAAGGGTAAGGAATAGGGTTAGGGTTTGGGTTAGGGTAAGGATTAGGTTTAGTGTTAGGGTTAGTGTTAGGGTAAGGGTAAGGGTTATGGTTAGGGTTAGGGTTAGCATTAAGGTTACGGTTAGGGTTAGGGTAAGGGTAAGGGTTAGGTTTAGGGTTAGGGTTAGGGGTTAGTGTTAGGGTTAGTGTTAGGTTTAGGATTAGGGTAAGGATAAGGGTTAGGGTTAGGGTTAGGCTTAGGGGTAGGCTTAGGGGTAGGGTAAGGGTTAGAGTTACGGTTCAGTTAAGGGTTAGGGTTAGGCGTTAGGGTTAGGGTTAGGGTTAGGGTGAGGGGAATGGTTAGGGTTAGGGTTCGGTTTAGGGTTAGAGTTAGGGTTAATGTTAGGGTAAGGGTAAGGGTTAGGGTTAGGGTTAGGGTGAGGGTTTAGGCTTAGGCTTAGGGTTAGGGTAAGAGTAAGTGTTAGGTTTAGGTTTAGGGTTAGGGTTAGGGTAAGGGTAAGGATTAGGGTTAGGCTTAGGTTTAGGGTTAGGTTTAGGGTTAGGGTTAGGGTTAGGGTAAGTGTTAGGGTTAGGGTTAGGGTTAGGGTTAGGGTAACGGTAAGGGTTAGTGTTACAGTTAGGCTTTAAGATTAGAGTTAGGGTTAGGTTTAGAGTAAGGGTAAGGGTGAGAGTTAGGGTTAGGGTTATGGTTAGGGTTAGGTTTAGGGTTAAGGTTAGGGTTAGGGAAAGGATTAGGGTTAGGTTTAGGGTTAGGCTTAGGCTTAGAGTTAGGCAAAGGGTTAGGGTTATGGTTAGGGTAAGGGTTAGGGTTAGGGTTAGGGTTAAGTTTAGGGTTAGGGTTAGGGATAGGCTAAGGGTTAGGGTTATGGTTAGGGGAAGGGTTAGGTTAGGGTTAGGGTTAGAGTTAGGGTTAGGGTTAGGGTAAGGGTAAAGGTAAGGGTTAGAGTTAGGGTTAGGGTTAAGGTAAGGGTTAGGGTTAGGTTTAGGGATTAGGGTTAGATTTAGGGTAAGGGTTAGGGTTGGGGGTTAGGGTTAGGGATAGGGTTAGGGTTAGTGTAAGGGTTAGGGTTAGGATTCGGGTTAGGGTTAGGGTAAGTGTTAGGGTTAGGTTTAGGGCAAGCATAAGTGTTAGGGTTAGGGATATGGTTAGGGTTAGGGTAAGGTTTAGGGTTAGTGTTAGGGTTAGGGCTAGGTTAGGGTTAGGGTTTGGGTAAGGGTAAGGGTTAAGTTTAGGGTTAGGGTAAGGGTTAGCGTGAGGGTGAGGGTTAGGGAAATCGTAAGGTTTCGGGTAAGGGTTAGGGTTAGGATTAGGGTTAGGGTAAGGATTAGGGTTAGGGTGAGGGTTAGGGTAAGGGTTAGGGTTAGGATTAGGGTTAGGGTAAGGATTAGGGTTAGGGTGAGGGTTAGGGTTAGGGTTAGGGTTAGGCTTAGGGTAAGGGTAAGGGTTAGGTTTAGGGTTAGGGTTAGGGTTAGGGGTTAGGGTTAGGGTTAATTTAAGGGTTAGGGTTAGGTTTAGTGTTAGGGTAAGGGTAAGGATTAGCCTTAGGGTTAGGGTAATTGTAAGGGTTAGCGTTAGGGTTAGAGTTTGGGTTAGGGGTTAGGGTTAGCGTTAGGTTTAGGGTAAAGGTTAGGTTTATGGTTAGGGTTAGGGTTAGGGTTAGCGTTAGACTTAGGGTTAGTGTTAGGGTTAGGGAAAGAGTAAGGGTTAGGGTTAGGGTTAGGGAAAAGATTAGGGTTAGGGTTAAGGTTAGGGTAAGGGTTATGGTTATGGTTAGGGTTAGGGTTAGCCTTAAGGTTACGGTTAGGGTTAGGGTAAGGGTTAGGGTTAGGATTAGACTTAGGGGTAGGGTAAGGGTTAGAGTTAGGGTTAGGGTAAGTGTTAGGGTATGGGTTAGGTTTAGGGCTAGGGTTAGGATAAGTTTAAGGGTTAGGGTTAGGGTTAGGGTTAGGCTTAGGCTTAGGGAAGGGTAAGGGTTAGATTTAGGGTTAGAGTAAGGGTTAGGGTTAGGGTTAGGTTTAGGGTTAGGGTTAGGGTTAGGGTTAGGTTTAGTGTTAGGTTTAGGGTAAGGGTAAGGGTTAGGGTTAGGGTTAGGGTTAGGGTTAGAGTTAGGTTTACTGTTAGTTTTAGGGTAAGGGTAAGGTTTAGGTTTAGGGTTAGTGTTAGGGTTAGGGTTAAGGTTAGGGTTAGGGTTAGGGTAAGGGTAAGGTTTAGGGTTAGGGATAGGGTTAGGGTTTAGGGTCAGGGCTAGGGTAAGGGTAAGGTCTAGGGTTAGGGATAGGGTTAGGGGTTAGGGTTAGGGTTAGTGTTAGGGGTTATGGTTCGGGTTAGGGTTAGGGTTAGGGTAAAGGTTAGGATTAGGGTTAGGGTAAGGGTTAGGGTAAAGGTTAGGGTTTTGGTTTGGGAAAGGGTTAGGGTTAGGGGTTAGAATGAGGGTTAGGGTTACTTTTAGGGTAAGGGTTACGGTTAGGGTTAGGGTAAGGGTTATGGTTAGGGCAGGTTTAGGGTTAGGGTTAATGTTAGGGTTAGGGTTAGAGTAAGTGAAAGGGTAAGGGTTAATGTTTGGGTTAGGGTTAGGTGTTAGGGTTAGGGTTAGTTTTAAGGTTAGGGTTAGGGTAAAGGTCAGGGTTAGTGTTAGGGTAAGGGTAAGGTTTAGTGTTATGGTTAGGGTTAGGGTAATGGAAAAGGTAAGGGTTAGTTTAGGGTTACGTTTAGGGTTAGGATTATGGTAAGGGTAAGGGTTAGGGTTAGGGATATAGCAAGGGTAAGGATTAGGGTTAATGTTAGTGTTAGGGTTAAGGTTAGAGTTAGGGTTAGGGTAAGGGTAAGGGTTAGGGTTAGTGTTAGAGTTTTCTTTAGAATTAGGGTTAGATTTGGTTTAGGGTTAGGGTTAGGGAAAGCGTAAGTGTTAGGGTTAGGGTTAGGGTTAGGGTTAGGTTTAGGTTTAGGGTTAGGGTAAGGGTAAGGGTTAGGGTTAGGGTTAGGGTTAGGGGTTAGGGTTAGGGTTAGGGTTAGGGTTAGGGTAAGTGTTAGGTTTAGGTAAGGGTTAGGGTAAGGGTAAGGGTTAGGGGTAGGTAAGGGTTAGGGTAAGGGTAAGGGTAAGGGTTAGGGTTATGGTTAGGGTTAGGTTTAGGGTTAGGGTTAGGGTAAGAGTAAGGGTTAGGGTTAGGGTTAGGGTTCAGTTTAGGGTTAGGGTTAGGGCAAGGGCAAGTGGTAGGGTTAGGGTTAGGGTTAGAGGTTAATGTTAGGGTTAGGGTTAGGGTAAGGGTAAGGTTTAGGGTTAGGGATAGTGTTAGGGGTTAGGGTTAGCGTTAGGGTTGGTGTTAGGGGTTAGGGTTCGGGTTAGGGTTAGGGTTAGGGTAAGGGTTAGGGTTAGAGGTAGGGATTAGGGTTAGATTTAGGGTAAGGGTTAGGGTTAGGGGTTAGGGTTAGGGATAGGGTTAGGGTTAGTTTAAGGGTTAGGGTTAGGTCGGGTTAGGGTTAGGGTAAGGGTTAGGGTTAGGTTTAGGTCAAGGATAAGTGTTAGGGTTAGGGTTAGGGTTAGGGTAAGGTTTAGGGTTAGGGTTAGGGTTAGGGCTTATTTTAGGGTTAGGGTTTGGGTAAGGGTAAGGTTAAGGTTATGGTTAGGGTTAAGGTGAGGGTTAGGTTTAGGGTAAGGGTAAGGGTTAGAGTTAGGTTTAGGGTTAGGAGTTATGGTTAGATTTATGGTTATGGTAAGGGTTAGTGTTACTGTTAGAGTTAGGGTAAGGGTAAGGGTAAGGATTAGGGTTAGGGTTTGGGGTAGGCTAAGGATTAGGTTTAGGTTTAGGGTTAGGGTTAACATTAAGATTAGGGTTAGGGTTACAGTAAGGGTAAGGGTTAGTGTTAGGGTTAGGGTTAGGGTTAGGGGTTAGGGTTAGGGTTAAGTTAAGGGTTAGGGTTAGGTTTAGTGTTAGGGTAAGGGTAAGGATTAGCCTTAGGGTTAGGGTAATTGTAAGGGTTAGCGTTAGGGTTAGAGTTTGGGTTAGGGGTTAGGGTTAGCGTTAGGTTTAGGGTAAAGGTTAGGTTTATGGTTAGGGTTAGGGTTAGGGTTAGCGTTAGACTTAGGGTTAGTGTTAGGGTTAGGGAAAGAGTAAGGGTTAGGGTTAGGGTTAGGGAAAAGATTAGGGTTAGGGTTAAGGTTAGGGTAAGGGTTATGGTTATGGTTAGGGTTAGGGTTAGCCTTAAGGTTACGGTTAGGGTTAGGGTAAGGGTTAGGGTTAGGATTAGACTTAGGGGTAGGGTAAGGGTTAGAGTTAGGGTTAGGGTAAGTGTTAGGGTATGGGTTAGGTTTAGGGCTAGGGTTAGGATAAGTTTAAGGGTTAGGGTTAGGGTTAGGGTTAGGCTTAGGCTTAGGGAAGGGTAAGGGTTAGATTTAGGGTTAGAGTAAGGGTTAGGGTTAGGGTTAGGTTTAGGGTTAGGGTTAGGGTTAGGGTTAGGTTTAGTGTTAGGTTTAGGGTAAGGGTAAGGGTTAGGGTTAGGGTTAGGGTTAGGGTTAGAGTTAGGTTTACTGTTAGTTTTAGGGTAAGGGTAAGGTTTAGGTTTAGGGTTAGTGTTAGGGTTAGGGTTAAGGTTAGGGTTAGGGTTAGGGTAAGGGTAAGGTTTAGGGTTAGGGATAGGGTTAGGGTTTAGGGTCAGGGCTAGGGTAAGGGTAAGGTCTAGGGTTAGGGATAGGGTTAGGGGTTAGGGTTAGGGTTAGTGTTAGGGGTTATGGTTCGGGTTAGGGTTAGGGTTAGGGTAAAGGTTAGGATTAGGGTTAGGGTAAGGGTTAGGGTAAAGGTTAGGGTTTTGGTTTGGGAAAGGGTTAGGGTTAGGGGTTAGAATGAGGGTTAGGGTTACTTTTAGGGTAAGGGTTACGGTTAGGGTTAGGGTAAGGGTTATGGTTAGGGCAGGTTTAGGGTTAGGGTTAATGTTAGGGTTAGGGTTAGAGTAAGTGAAAGGGTAAGGGTTAATGTTTGGGTTAGGGTTAGGTGTTAGGGTTAGGGTTAGTTTTAAGGTTAGGGTTAGGGTAAAGGTCAGGTTAGTGTTAGGGTAAGGGTAAGGTTTAGTGTTATGGTTAGGGGTTAGGGTAATGGAAAAGGTAAGGGTTAGTTTAGGGTTACGTTTAGGGTTAGGATTATGGTAAGGGTAAGGGTTAGGGTTAGGGATATAGCAAGGGTAAGGATTAGGGTTAATGTTAGTGTTAGGGTTAAGGTTAGAGTTAGGGTTAGGGTAAGGGTAAGGGTTAGGGTTAGTGTTAGAGTTTTCTTTAGAATTAGGGTTAGATTTGGTTTAGGGTTAGGGTTAGGGAAAGCGTAAGTGTTAGGGTTAGGGTTAGGGTTAGGGTTAGGTTTAGGTTTAGGGTTAGGGTAAGGGTAAGGGTTAGGGTTAGGGTTAGGGTTAGGGGTTAGGGTTAGGGTTAGGGTTAGGGTTAGGGTAAGTGTTAGGTTTAGGTAAGGGTTAGGGTAAGGGTAAGGGTTAGGGGTAGGTAAGGGTTAGGGTAAGGGTAAGGGTAAGGGTTAGGGTTATGGTTAGGGTTAGGTTTAGGGTTAGGGTTAGGGTAAGAGTAAGGGTTAGGGTTAGGGTTAGGGTTCAGTTTAGGGTTAGGGTTAGGGCAAGGGCAAGTGGTAGGGTTAGGGTTAGGGTTAGAGGTTAATGTTAGGGTTAGGGTTAGGGTAAGGGTAAGGTTTAGGGTTAGGGATAGTGTTAGGGGTTAGGGTTAGCGTTAGGGTTGGTGTTAGGGGTTAGGGTTCGGGTTAGGGTTAGGGTTAGGGTAAGGGTTAGGGTTAGAGGTAGGGATTAGGGTTAGATTTAGGGTAAGGGTTAGGGTTAGGGGTTAGGGTTAGGGATAGGGTTAGGGTTAGTTTAAGGGTTAGGGTTAGGTCGGGTTAGGGTTAGGGTAAGGGTTAGGGTTAGGTTTAGGTCAAGGATAAGTGTTAGGGTTAGGGTTAGGGTTAGGGTAAGGTTTAGGGTTAGGGTTAGGGTTAGGGCTTATTTTAGGGTTAGGGTTTGGGTAAGGGTAAGGTTAAGGTTATGGTTAGGGTTAAGGTGAGGGTTAGGTTTAGGGTAAGGGTAAGGGTTAGAGTTAGGTTTAGGGTTAGGAGTTATGGTTAGATTTATGGTTATGGTAAGGGTTAGTGTTACTGTTAGAGTTAGGGTAAGGGTAAGGGTAAGGATTAGGGTTAGGGTTTGGGGTAGGCTAAGGATTAGGTTTAGGTTTAGGGTTAGGGTTAACATTAAGATTAGGGTTAGGGTTACAGTAAGGGTAAGGGTTAGTGTTAGGGTTAGGGTTAGGGTTAGGGGTTAGGGTTAGGGTTAAGTTAAGGGTTAGGGTTAGGTTTAGTGTTAGGGTAAGGGTAAGGATTAGCCTTAGGGTTAGGGTAATTGTAAGGGTTAGCGTTAGGGTTAGAGTTTGGGTTAGGGGTTAGGGTTAGCGTTAGGTTTAGGGTAAAGGTTAGGTTTATGGTTAGGGTTAGGGTTAGGGTTAGCGTTAGACTTAGGGTTAGTGTTAGGGTTAGGGAAAGAGTAAGGGTTAGGGTTAGGGTTAGGGAAAAGATTAGGGTTAGGGTTAAGGTTAGGGTAAGGGTTATGGTTATGGTTAGGGTTAGGGTTAGCCTTAAGGTTACGGTTAGGGTTAGGGTAAGGGTTAGGGTTAGGATTAGACTTAGGGGTAGGGTAAGGGTTAGAGTTAGGGTTAGGGTAAGTGTTAGGGTAAGGGTTAGGTTTAGGGCTAGGGTTAGGATAAGTTTAAGGGTTAGGGTTAGGGTTAGGGTTAGGCTTAGGCTTAGGGAAGGGTAAGGGTTAGATTTAGGGTTAGAGTAAGGGTTAGGGTTAGGGTTAGGTTTAGGGTTAGGGTTAGGGTTAGGGTTAGGTTTAGTGTTAGGTTTAGGGTAAGGGTAAGGGTTAGGGTTAGGGTTAGGGTTAGGGTTAGAGTTAGGTTTACTGTTAGTTTTAGGGTAAGGGTAAGGTTTAGGTTTAGGGTTAGTGTTAGGGTTAGGGTTAAGGTTAGGGTTAGGGTTAGGGTAAGGGTAAGGTTTAGGGTTAGGGATAGGGTTAGGGTTTAGGGTCAGGGCTAGGGTAAGGGTAAGGTCTAGGGTTAGGGATAGGGTTAGGGGTTAGGGTTAGGGTTAGTGTTAGGGGTTATGGTTCGGGTTAGGGTTAGGGTTAGGGTAAAGGTTAGGATTAGGGTTAGGGTAAGGGTTAGGGTAAAGGTTAGGGTTTTGGTTTGGGAAAGGGTTAGGGTTAGGGGTTAGAATGAGGGTTAGGGTTACTTTTAGGGTAAGGGTTACGGTTAGGGTTAGGGTAAGGGTTATGGTTAGGGCAGGTTTAGGGTTAGGGTTAATGTTAGGGTTAGGGTTAGAGTAAGTGAAAGGGTAAGGGTTAATGTTTGGGTTAGGGTTAGGTGTTAGGGTTAGGGTTAGTTTTAAGGTTAGGGTTAGGGTAAAGGTCAGGGTTAGTGTTAGGGTAAGGGTAAGGTTTAGTGTTAGGGTTAGGGTTAGGGTAATGGAAAGGGTAAGGGTTAGTTTAGGGTTACGTTTAGGGTTAGGATTATGGTAAGGGTAAGGGTTAGGGTTAGGGATATAGCAAGGGTAAGGATTAGGGTTAATGTTAGTGTTAGGGTTAAGGTTAGAGTTAGGGTTAGGGTAAGGGTAAGGGTTAGGGTTAGTGTTAGAGTTTTCTTTAGAATTAGGGTTAGATTAGGTTTAGGGTTAGGGTTAGGGAAAGCGTAAGTGTTAGGGTTAGGATTAGGGTTAGGGTTAGGTTTAGGTTTAGGGTTAGGGTAAGGGTAAGGGTTAGGGTTAGGGTTAGGGTTAGGGGTTAGGGTTAGGGTTAGGGTTAGGGTTAGGGTAAGTGTTAGGTTTAGGTAAGGGTTAGGGTAAGGGTAAGGGTTAGGGGTAGGTAAGGGTTAGGGTAAGGGTAAGGGTAAGGGTTAGGGTTATGGTTAGGGTTAGGTTTAGGGTTAGGGTTAGGGTAAGGGTAAGGGTTAGGGTTAGGGTTAGGGTTCAGTTTAGGGTTAGGGTTAGGGCAAGGGCAAGTGGTAGGATTAGGGTTAGGGTTAGAGGTTAATGTTAGGGTTAGGGTTAGGGTAAGGGTAAGGTTTAGGGTTAGGGATAGTGTTAGGGGTTAGGGTTAGGGTTAGGGTTGGTGTTAGGGGTTAGGGTTCGGGTTAGGGTTAGGGTTAGGGTAAGGGTTAGGGTTAGAGGTAGGGATTAGGGTTAGATTTAGGGTAAGGGTTAGGGTTAGGGGTTAGGGTTAGGGATAGGGTTAGGGTTAGTATAAGGGTTAGGGTTAGGTCGGGTTAGGGTTAGGGTAAGGGTTAGGGTTAGGTTTAGGTCAAGGATAAGTGTTAGGGTTAGGGTTAGGGTTAGGGTAAGGTTTAGGGTTAGGGTTAGGGTTAGGGCTTATTTTAGGGTTAGGGTTTGGGTAAGGGTAAGGTTAAGGTTATGGTTAGGGTTAAGGTGAGGGTTAGGTTTAGGGTTAGGGTTAGGGAAATCGTAAGGTTTAGGGTAAGGGTTAGGGTTAGGATTAGGGTTAGGGTAAGGATTACGGCTAGGGTGAGGGTTAGGGTAAGGGTTAGGGTTGGTTTAGGGTTAGCATTAAGTTTAGGGTTAGGGTAAGGGTAAGGGTTAGGGTTAGGGTTAGGGTTAGGTTAAAAATTAGGGTTAGGGTTAGGATTAGCTTTAAGGTTAGGTTTAGGGTTAGGGTTAGCATTGTATAGGGTTAGGGTTAGGGTTAGTGTTAGGGTAGGGTTAGAGTTAGATTTAGGGTTAGGGTAGGGTTAGGGTTAGAGTTAGGGTTAGTGTTAGGTTTAGGGTTAGGGTTAGGGTAAGGGTTAGGGTTAGGGGTTACGGTTAGGGTTAGTGTTAGGGTGAGGGTTAGGGTTAGGGTTAGGGTTAGGGGGAGGGGGAGGGTTAGGGTTAGGGTTAGGTTTAGAGTTAGGGTTAGGGTTAGGGTTAGGTTAAGAGTAAGGGTTAGGTTTAGGTTTAGGTTTACGGTTATTTTTAGAGTTAGAGTAAGGGTAAAGGTTAGGGTTAGGATTAAGGTTAGGGTTAGGGTAGGGGTAAGGGATAGGGTTAGGGTTAGGTTTAGGTTTAGGGAAAGGGTAAGGGTTAGGGTTAGTGTTAGGGTTAGGGTAAGGATTAGGGTTAGGGTTAGGTTAAGGGTTAGGGGTAGGGTTAGGGTTAGCATTAATGTTAGGGTTAGGGTTAGGGTATGGGTAAGGGTTAGGGTTAGGGTTAGGTTAAGGGTAAAGTTTAGGGTTAGGTTTAGGGTTAGGGTTTGGTAAGGGTAAGGGTTAGGGTTAGGGTTAGTGTTAAGATTAGGTTAAGGTTAGGGTTAGGGTTAGGGTAAGGGTACGGCTTAGGGTTAGGGTTAGGGTTAGGGGTTTGGGTTAGGGTTAGGGTTAGGGTAAAGGTAAGATTTATGGTTAGGGTTAGGGTTATGGTTTAGGGTTAGGGTTAGGTTTAGGCTTAGGTTAAGGGTAAGGGTAAGGGTTAGGGTTAGGGTTAGGTTTAGGGTAAGGGTAAGGGTTAGAGTTAGGGTTAGGTGTTAAGGTTAGGCTTATGGTTAGTGTTAGGGTTAGGGTAAGGTAAGGGTGAGGGTTAGGATTACGCTTAGGGTTTGGGTTTTGTTTAAGGTTAGGTTTAGGGTAAGGGTAAGGGTTAGGGTTAGGGTTAGTGTTAAGTTTAGGGTTAGGGTTAGTTTTAGGGAAAGGGTAAGGGTTAGGGTTTGGGTTAGGGTAAGGATTGGGGTTAGGGTTACGGTTACGGTAAGTGTAATGGTTAGGGTTAGGGTTCGCGTTAGCATTAAGTTTAGGGTTAGGGTTATGGTTAGGGTTAGGGTAAGGGTTAGGATTAGGGTTAGGGTTAGGGTTAAGTTTAGGGTAAGGGTAAGGGTTAGGGTTAGGGTTAGGGTTAGGGTTAGGGTAAGGGTAAGATTTAGGGTTAGGGTTAGGGTTAGGATTAGGGTAAGGGTAAGGGTTAGGGTTAGGGTTAGGGTTAGCATTAAGTATAGGGTTAGGGTAAGGGTAAGGGTAAGGGTTAGGGTTAGGGTTAGGGTTAGGTTAAGCATTAGGGTTAGGGTTAGGGTTAGCATTAAGGTTAGGGTTCCGGTTAGGGTTAGCATTGTATAGGGTTAGGGTTAGGGTTAGGGTTAAGTAGGGTTAGGGTTAGGGTTAGGGTTAGGGTAGGGTTAGGGTTAGGGTTAGGGTTAGGTTTAGGGTTAGGTTTAGGGTAAGGGTTAGGGTTAGGGGTTACGGTTAGGGTTAGGTTTAGGGTCAGGGTTAGGGTTAGGGTTAGGGTTAGGGGGAGGGGGAGGGTTAGGGTTAGGGTTAGGTTTAGAGTTAGGGTTAGTTTTAGGGTTAGGGTTAGGGTAAGAGTAAGAGTTAGGTTTAGGTTTAGGTTTAGGGTTATTTTTAGAGTTAGAGTAAGGGTAAGGGTTAGGGTTAGGATTAAGCTTAGGGTTAGGGTAGGGGTAAGGGTTAGGGTTAGGGTTAGGTTTAAGTTTAGGGAAAGGGTAAGGGTTAGGGTTAGTGTTAGGGTTAGGGTAAGGATTAGGGTTAGGGTTAGGGTTAGGATAAGGGTTAGGGGTAGGGTTAGGGTTAGCATTAAGGTTAGGGTTAGGGTTAGGGTAAGGGTAAGGGTTAGGGTTAGGGTTAGGGTTAGGTTAAGGGTAAAGTTTAGGGTTAGGTTTAAGGTTAGGGTTTGGTTAGGGTAAGGGTTAGGGTTAGGGTTAGTGTTAAGATTAGGGTTAAGGTTAGGATTAGGGTTAGGTTAAGGGTACGGCTTAGGGTTAGGGTTAGGGTTAGGGGTTAGGGTTAGGGTTAGGGTTAGGGTTAGGGTTAGGTTTAGGGTTATGGCTAGGTTTAGGGTTAGGGTAAGGGTTAGGGTTAGGGTAAGGGTTCGGTTTAGGGTTACGGTTTGGTAAGGGTAATTGTTAGAGTTAGGGTTAGGGTTAGGATTAGGGGTTAGGGTTAGGGTAAGGGTTAGTTTTAGGGTTAGGTTTAGGGTTAGTGTTAGGGTTAGGGTAAGTGTTAGGGTTAGGGTTAGGGTTAGTTTTAGGATAAGGGTAAGGGTTCGGGTTAGGGTTAGGGTTAGGTTTAGGGGTTAGGGTTTGGGTTAGGGTTAGGTTCAGGGTTAGGGTTAGGTAAGGGTAAGGGGTTGGTTTAGGGTTAGGGTAAGGGTTAGGTTTAGGTTTAGGGTAAGTGTAAGGGTTAGGTTTCGGGTTAGGGTTAAGTTTAGGGTTAGTATTCAGGTTAATTTTAGGGTTAGGGTAAGGGTAAGGGTGAGCGTTAGGGTTAGGTTTAGGGTTGGGGTTAAGTTTAGGGTTAGGGTTGTGGTAGGGGTAAGTGTTAGGTTTAGGGTTAGGGTAAAGGTAAGTGTTATGGTTAGTGTTAGGGTTTGGGTTAGGTTTAGCGTTAGGGTAAGGGTAAGGGTTAGGGTTAGCGTTAGGTTTAGGGTAAGGGTTAGGTTTATGGTTAGGGTTAGGTTTAGGGTTAGAGTTAGGGTGAGGGTTAGGGTTAGGGAAAGGGTAAGGGTTAGGGTTAGGGTTAGGGTTAGGGAAAGGATTAGGGTTTGGGTTAAGGTTAGGGTAAGGGTTATGGTTAGGGTTAGGGTTAGGGTTAGCATTAAGGTTGGGGTTAGATTTAGGGTAAGGGTAAGGGTTAGGGTTAGGGGTTAGGGTTAGTGTTAGGGATAGTGTTAGGTTTAGGGTTATGGTAAGGGTAAGATTTAGGTTTAGTGTTAGGATTACTGTTAGGCTTAGGGGTAGGGTAAGGGTTAGAGTTAGGGTTCTGTTAAGGGTTAGGGTTAGGGGTTAGGGTTAGAGTTACGGTTAGGGTTGGGTTAGGGTAAGGGTTAGGGTTACGGTTAGGGTAAGGGTAAATGTAATGTTTAGAGTTAGGGTTAGGGTTAGGGTTAGGGGTTAGGGTTAGGGTTAGAGTTAGGGTTAGGGGTTACAATCAGGGTTAGGATTAGGGTTAGGGTTAGGGTTAGGGTTAGTGTAAGGGTATGGGTTAGGGTTAGGGTTAGGTTTAGGGTTATGGTTAGTGTAAGGGTAAGGGTTAGGGTTAGGGTTAGGTTTAGGGTTATGGTTAGGGTTAGGGTTAGGGTAAGTGTTAGGTTTAGGGTTAGGGTTAGTTAGGGTTAGGGTTAGGGTTAGGGTTAGTGTAAGGGTAAGGGTTAGGGTTAGGGTTAGGTTTAGGGTTATGGTTAGGGTTAGTGTTAGGGTAAGTGTTAGGGTTAGGGTTAGGGCTTAGGGTTAGGGTTAGAGTTAGGGTTAGGGGTTACAATCAGGGTTAGGATTAGGGTTAGGGTTAGTTTTAGGATAAGGGTAAGGGTTCGGGTTAGGGTTAGGGTTAGGTTTAGGGGTTAGGGTTAGGATTAGGTTTAGGTTTAGGGTTAGGGTTAGGTAAGGGTAAGGGTTATGTTTAGGGTTAGGGTAAGGGTTAGGTTTAGGGTTAGTGTAAGGGTAAGGGTTAGGGTTCGGTTTATGGTTAAGTATAGGGTTAGTATTAAGGGTAGGGTTACGGTTAGGGTAAGGGTAAGGGTTAGGGGTAGGGTTTGGTTTAGGGTTGTGTTTAAGGTTAGGGTTAGGGTTGGGGTAAGTTTAAGGATTAGGGTTAGGGTTAGGGTAAGGGTAAGTGTTAGGGTTAGGGTTAGGGTTTGGGTTATGTTTAGGGTTAGGGTAAGGATAAGGGTTAGGGTTAGGGTTAGGGTTAGGATTAAGGTTAGGGTTAGGGTTAGGGTAAGGATAAGGGTTAGGGTTAGGTAAGGGTTAGGGTAAGGGTAAGGGTTAGGTTTATGGTTAGGGTTAGGTTTAGGGTTAGGGTTAGGGTAAGGGTAAGGGTTAGGGTTAGGGTTAGGGTTAGTGTTAGGGTTAGGTTAAGGTTAGGGTTAGGGTTAGGGTAAGGGTAACTGTTAGGATTAGGGTTAGAGTTAGAGGTTAGGGTTACGGTTAGGGTTAGGGTTAGGGTAAGGGTAAGGTTTAGGGGTAGGGATAGGGTTAGCGGTTAGGGTTAGGGTTAGGGTTAGTGTTAGGAGTTAGGGTTCGGGTTCGGGTTAGCGTTAGGGTAAGGGTTAGGATTAGGGTTAGGGTTAGGGTAAGGGTTAGGGTTAGGGTAAAGATTAGGGTTTTGGTTAGGGTAAGGGTTAGGGTTAGGGTTAGGGTTTAGAATTAGGGTTAGGGTTAGGGTTAGGGTTAGGGTTACGGTTAGGTTCAGGGTTAGGGTTAGGTAAGGGTAAGGGTTCGGTTTAGGGTTAGGGTAAGTGTTAGGTTTAGGGTTAGGGTAAGTGTAAGGGTTAGGGTTCGGGTTAGGGTTAAGTTTAGGGTTAGTATTAAGGTTAGGGTTAGGGTTAGGGTAAAGGTAAGGGTTAGGCTTAGGGTTAGGTTTAGGGTTGGGGTTAAGGTTAGGGTTAGGGTTGGGGTAAGGGTAAGGGTTAGGGTTAGGGTTAGGGTAAAGGTAAGTGTTATGGTTAGGGTTAGGGATTGGGTTAGGTTTAGGGTTAGTGTAAGGGTAAGGATTAGGTTTAGGGTTAGGGTAAACGTTAGGGTTTTGGTTAGGGTAAGAGTTAGGGTTAGGGTTAGGGTTTAGAATTAGGGTTAGCGTTAGGGTTAGGTTCATGGTTAGGGTTAGGTAAGGGTAAGGGTTCGGTTTAGGGCTAGGGTAAGGGTTAGGTTTAGGTTTAGGGTAAGTGTTAGGGTTATGGTTCGGGTTAGGGTTAAGTTTAGGGTTAGTATTAAGGTTAGGGTTAGGGTTAGGGTAAGGGTTAGGTTTAGGGTTAGGTATAGGATTGGGGTTAAGCTTAGGGTTAGTGTTGGGGTAAGGGTAAGTGTTAGGGTTAAGGTTAGGGTAAAGGTAAGAGTTATGGTTAATCTTAGGGATTGGGTTAGGTTTAGGGTTAGGGTAAGGGCAAGGGTTAGGGTTAGGGTTAGGGTTAGTGTAAGGGTAAGGATTAGGTTTAGGGTTAGGGTTATGTTTAGGGTTAGGTTTAGGGTAAGGGTTAGGGTTAGGGTTAGGGTTAATGTTAGGGTTAGGGTTAGTGTTAGGGTTAGGATTAGGGTTAGGTTTAGGTTTAGGGTTAGGGTTAGGGTGAGGGTAAGGGTTAGGGTTAAGGTTAGGATTAGGGTTAGGGTTAAGTTTAGGGTTAGGTTTAGGGTTAGGGAAAGGGTAAGTGTTAGGTTTAGTGTTAGGGTTACGGTAAGTATTAGGGTTAGGGTTTGGGTTAGGGTAAATTTAGGTATAGCGTTAGAGTTAGGGTGAGCATTAAGGTAAGGTTTAGGGTTAGGGTAACCGTAAGGGTTAGGGTTAGGGTTAGGGTTAGGTTTAGGTTTAGGGTTAGTGTAAGCGTAAGGGTTAAGATTGGGGTTAGGGTTAGGGTTAAGGTTAGGTTTAGGGTTAGGGTTAGGGTAAGGGTAAGGGTTAGGGTTAGGGTTAGGGTAAGGGGTAGGATTAGGGTTAGTTTTAGGGTAAAGGTTAGGGTTACGGTTAGGGTTAGGATAAGGTTAAGGGTCAGGGTTAGGGTTAGTGTTAGGGTTAGGGTTAAGGTTAGGTTTAGGGTAAAGGTTAGGGTTACGGTTAGGGTTAGGTTTAGGGTTTTGAGTTAGGGTTAGCTTTAGGGTTAGGGTAAGGGTTAGTGTTACTGTTAGAGGTAGGTAAGGGTAAGGGTAAGGAATAGGGTTAGGGTTTGGGTTAGGGTAAGGATTAGGTTTAGTGTTAGGGTTAGTGTTAGGGTAAGGGTAAGGGTTATGTTTAGGGTTAGGGTAAGGGTTAGGTTTAGGGTTAGTGTAAGGGTAAGGGTTAGGGTTCGGTTTATGGTTAAGTATAGGGTTAGTATTAAGGGTAGGGTTACGGTTAGGGTAAGGGTAAGGGTTAGGGGTAGGGTTTGGTTTAGGGTTGTGGTTAAGGTTAGGGTTAGGGTTGGGGTAAGTTTAAGGATTAGGGTTAGGGTTAGGGTAAGTGTAAGTGTTAGGGTTAGGGTTAGGGTTTGGGTTATGTTTAGGGTTAGGGTAAGGATAAGGGTTAGGGTTAGGGTTAGGGTTAGGATTAAGGTTAGGGTTAGGGTTAGGGTAAGGATAAGGGTTAGGGTTAGGTAAGGGTTAGGGTAAGGGTAAGGGTTAGGTTTATGGTTAGGGTTAGGTTTAGGGTTAGGGTTAGGGTAAGGGTAAGGGTTAGGGTTAGGGTTAGGGTTAGTGTTAGGGTTAGGTTAAGGTTAGGGTTAGGGTTAGGGTAAGGGTAACTGTTAGGATTAGGGTTAGAGTTAGAGGTTAGGGTTACGGTTAGGGTTAGGGTTAGGGTAAGGGTAAGGTTTAGGGGTAGGGATAGGGTTAGCGGTTAGGGTTAGGGTTAGGGTTAGTGTTAGGAGTTAGGGTTCGGGTTCGGGTTAGCGTTAGGGTAAGGGTTAGGATTAGGGTTAGGGTTAGGGTAAGGGTTAGGGTTAGGGTAAAGATTAGGGTTTTGGTTAGGGTAAGGGTTAGGGTTAGGGTTAGGGTTTAGAATTAGGGTTAGGGTTAGGGTTAGGGTTAGGGTTACGGTTAGGTTCAGGGTTAGGGTTAGGTAAGGGTAAGGGTTCGGTTTAGGGTTAGGGTAAGTGTTAGGTTTAGGGTTAGGGTAAGTGTAAGGGTTAGGGTTCGGGTTAGGGTTAAGTTTAGGGTTAGTATTAAGGTTAGGGTTAGGGTTAGGGTAAAGGTAAGGGTTAGGCTTAGGGTTAGGTTTAGGGTTGGGGTTAAGGTTAGGGTTAGGGTTGGGGTAAGGGTAAGGGTTAGGGTTAGGGTTAGGGTAAAGGTAAGTGTTATGGTTAGGGTTAGGGATTGGGTTAGGGATTGGGTTAGGTTTAGGGTTAGGGTAAGGGTAAGGGTTAGGGTTAGGGTTAGGGTTAGGTTTAGGGTTAGTGTAAGGGTAAGGATTAGGTTTAGGGTTAGGGTAAACGTTAGGGTTTTGGTTAGGGTAAGAGTTAGGGTTAGGGTTAGGGTTTAGAATTAGGGTTAGCGTTAGGGTTAGGTTCATGGTTAGGGTTAGGTAAGGGTAAGGGTTCGGTTTAGGGCTAGGGTAAGGGTTAGGTTTAGGTTTATGGTAAGTGTTAGGGTTATGGTTCGGGTTAGGGTTAAGTTTAGGGTTAGTATTAAGGTTAGGGTTAGGGTTAGGGTAAGGGTTAGGTTTAGGGTTAGGTATAGGGTTGGGGTTAAGCTTAGGGTTAGTGTTGGGGTAAGGGTAAGTGTTAGGGTTAAGGTTAGGGTAAAGGTAAGAGTTATGGTTAATCTTAGGGATTGGGTTAGGTTTAGGGTTAGGGTAAGGGCAAGGGTTAGGGTTAGGGTTAGGGTTAGTGTAAGGGTAAGGATTAGGTTTAGGGTTAGGGTTATGTTTAGGGTTAGGTTTAGGGTAAGGGTTAGGGTTAGGGTTAGGGTTAATGTTAGGGTTAGGGTTAGTGTTAGGGTTAGGATTAGGGTTAGGTTTAGGTTTAGGGTTAGGGTTAGGGTGAGGGTAAGGGTTAGGGTTAAGGTTAGGATTAGGGTTAGGGTTAAGTTTAGGGTTAGGTTTAGGGTTAGGGAAAGGGTAAGTGTTAGGTTTAGTGTTAGGGTTACGGTAAGTATTAGGGTTAGGGTTTGGGTTAGGGTAAATTTAGGTATAGCGTTAGAGTTAGGGTGAGCATTAAGGTAAGGTTTAGGGTTAGGGTAACCGTAAGGGTTAGGGTTAGGGTTAGGGTTAGGTTTAGGTTTAGGGTTAGTGTAAGCGTAAGGGTTAAGATTGGGGTTAGGGTTAGGGTTAAGGTTAGGTTTAGGGTTAGGGTTAGGGTAAGGGTAAGGGTTAGGGTTAGGGTTAGGGTAAGGGGTAGGATTAGGGTTAGTTTTAGGGTAAAGGTTAGGGTTACGGTTAGGGTTAGGATAAGGTTAAGGGTCAGGGTTAGGGTTAGTGTTAGGGTTAGGGTTAAGGTTAGGTTTAGGGTAAAGGTTAGGGTTACGGTTAGGGTTAGGTTTAGGGTTTTGAGTTAGGGTTAGCTTTAGGGTTAGGGTAAGGGTTAGTGTTACTGTTAGAGGTAGGGTAAGGGTAAGGGTAAGGAATAGGGTTAGGGTTTGGGTTAGGGTAAGGATTAGGTTTAGTGTTAGGGTTAGTGTTAGGGTAAGGGTAAGGGTTATGGTTAGTGTTAGGGTTAGCATTAAGGTTACGGTTAGGGTTAGGGTAAGGGTAAGGGTTAGGTTTAGGGTTAGGGTTAGGGGTTAGTGTTAGGGTTAGTGTTAGGTTTAGGATTAGGGTAAGGATAAGGGTTAGGGTTAGGGTTAGGCTTAGGGGTAGGCTTAGGGGTAGGGTAAGGGTTAGAGTTACGGTTCAGTTAAGGGTTAGGGTTAGGCGTTAGGGTTAGGGTTAGGGTTAGGGTGAGGGGAAGGGTTAGGGTTAGGGTTCGGTTTAGGGTTAGAGTTAGGGTTAATGTTAGGGTAAGGGTAAGGGTTAGGGTTAGGGTTAGGGTGAGGGTTTAGGCTTAGGCTTAGGGTTAGGGTAAGAGTAAGTGTTAGGTTTAGGTTTAGGGTTAGGGTTAGGGTAAGGGTAAGGATTAGGGTTAGGCTTAGGTTTAGGGTTAGGTTTAGGGTTAGGTTTAGGGTTAGGGTAAGTGTTAGGGTTAGGGTTAGGGTTAGGGTTAGGGTAACGGTAAGGGTTAGTGTTACAGTTAGGCTTTAAGATTAGAGTTAGGGTTAGGTTTAGAGTAAGGGTAAGGGTGAGAGTTAGGGTTAGGGTTATGGTTAGGGTTAGGTTTAGGGTTAAGGTTAGGGTTAGGGAAAGGATTAGGGTTAGGTTTAGGGTTAGGCTTAGGCTTAGAGTTAGGCAAAGGGTTAGGGTTATGGTTAGGGTAAGGGTTAGGGTTAGGGTTAGGGTTAAGTTTAGGGTTAGGGTTAGGGATAGGCTAAGGGTTAGGGTTAGGGTTAGGGGAAGGGTTAGGTTAGGGTTAGGGTTAGAGTTAGGGTTAGGGTTAGGGTAAGGGTAAAGGTAAGGGTTAGAGTTAGGGTTAGGGTTAAGGTAAGGGTTAGGGTTAGGTTTAGGGATTAGGGTTAGATTTAGGGTAAGGGTTAGGGTTGGGGGTTAGGGTTAGGGATAGGGTTAGGGTTAGTGTAAGGGTTAGGGTTAGGATTCGGGTTAGGGTTAGGGTAAGTGTTAGGGTTAGGTTTAGGGCAAGCATAAGTGTTAGGGTTAGGGATATGGTTAGGGTTAGGGTAAGGTTTAGGGTTAGTGTTAGGGTTAGGGCTAGGTTAGGGTTAGGGTTTGGGTAAGGGTAAGGGTTAAGTTTAGGGTTAGGGTAAGGGTTAGCGTGAGGGTGAGGGTTAGGGAAATCGTAAGGTTTCGGGTAAGGGTTAGGGTTAGGATTAGGGTTAGGTAAGGATTAGGGTTAGGGTGAGGGTTAGGGTAAGGGTTAGGGTTAGGATTAGGGTTAGGGTAAGGATTAGGGTTAGGGTGAGGGTTAGGGTTAGGGTTAGGGTTAGGCTTAGGGTAAGGGTAAGGGTTAGGTTTAGGGTTAGGGTTAGGGTTAGGGTTAGGGTTAGGGTTAGCATTGTATAGCGTTAGGGTTACGGTTAGGGTTAGTGTAAGCGTAAGGGTTAAGGTTAGGGTTAGGGTTAGGGTTAAGGTTAGGTTTAGGGTTAGGGTTAGGGTAAGGGTAAGGATTAGGGTTAGGGTGAGGGTTAGGGTAAGGGTTAGGGTTAGGTTTAGGGTTAGCATTAAGTTTAAGGTTAGGGTAAGGGTAAGGGTAAGGGTAAGGGTTAGGGTTAGGGTTAGGGTTAGGTTAAGGATTAGGGTTAGGGTAGGGTTAGCATTAAGTTTAGGGTTAGTGTTAGGGTTAGCATTTTATAGGGTTAGGGTTAGGGTTAGGGTTAGGGTTAGGGTAGGGTTAGGGTTAGGGTTAGGGTTAGGGTAGGGTTAGGGTTAGGGTTAGGGTTAGGGTAGGGTTTACGGTTAGGTTTAGGGCAAGGATAAGTGTTAGGGTTAGTGTTATGGTTAGGGTTAGGGTAAGGTTTAGGGTTAGTATTAGGGTTAGGGCTAGGTTTAGGTTTAAGGTTTGGGTAAGGGTAAGGGTTAAGGTTAGGATTAGGGTTAAAGTGAGGGTTAGGGTTAGGGTTAGGGTTAGGGTTAGGTTAAGGATTAGGGTTAGGGTTAGGGTTAGGCTTAGCATTGTATAGGGTTAGGGTTAGGGTTAGTGTAAGCGTAAGGGTTAAGGTTAGGGTTAGGGTTAGGGTTAGGGTTAGGCTTAGGCTTAGGGTAAGGGTAATGGTTAGGTTTAGGGTTAGGGTTAGGGTTAGGGTTAGGGTTAGGGTTAGCATTGTATAGCGTTAGGGTTACGGTTAGGGTTAGTGTAAGCGTAAGGGTTAAGGTTAGGGTTAGGGTTAGGGTTAAGGTTAGGTTTAGGGTTAGGGTTAGGGTAAGGGTAAGGGTTAGGGTTAGGGTTAGGGTAATGGTTAGGGTTAGGGTTAGGGTTAGAGTTAGGGTTAGGTTAAGGGTAAGGGTTAGGGTTAGGATTAGGGTTAGGGGTTAGGGTTAGGGTTAGGGTTAGGTTAAGGATTAGGGTTAGGGTTAGGGTTAGGTTAAGGATTAGGGTTAGGGTTACGGTTAGGGTTAGCATTGTATAGGGTTAGGGTTAGGGTTAGGGTAACGGTAAGGGTTAGGGTTAGGGTTAGTGTAAGCGTAAGGGTTAAGGTGAGGGTTAGGGTTAGGGTTAAGGTTAGGTTTAGTGTTAGGGTTAGGGTAAGGGTCAGGGTTATGGTTAGGGTTAGGGTAAGTGTTAGGGTTAGGCTTAGGGTTAGAGTTAGGGTTAGGGTTAGGTTAAGGTTAAGGGTTAGGGTTAGGGTTAGGTTAAGGGGTTAGGGTTAGCGTTAGGGTTAGGTTAAGGTTTAGGGATACGGTTAGGGTTAGGCAAAGGTTAAGGGTAAGGGTTAGTGTTAGGGTTAGGGTTAAGGTTTGGGTTAGGTTTAGGGTAAGGGTAAGGGTTAGAGTTAGGTTTAGGGTTAGGAGTTATGGTTAGATTTATGGTTATGGTAAGGGTTAGTGTTACTGTTAGAGTTAGGGTAAGGGTAAGGGTAAGGATTAGGGTTAGGGTTTGGGGTAGGCTAAGGATTAGGTTTAGGTTTAGGGTTAGGGTTAACATTAAGATTAGGGTTAGGGTTACAGTAAGGGTAAGGGTTAGTGTTAGGGTTAGGGTTAGGGTTAGGGGTTAGGGTTAGGGTTAAGTTAAGGGTTAGGGTTAGGTTTAGTGTTAGGGTAAGGGTAAGGATTAGCCTTAGGGTTAGGGTAATTGTAAGGGTTAGCGTTAGGGTTAGAGTTTGGGTTAGGGGTTAGGGTTAGCGTTAAGTTTAGGGTAAAGGTTAGGTTTATGGTTAGGGTTAGGGTTAGGGTTAGCGTTAGACTTAGGGTTAGTGTTAGGGTTAGGGAAAGAGTAAGGGTTAGGGTTAGGGTTAGGGAAAAGATTAGGGTTAGGGTTAAGGTTAGGGTAAGGGTTATGGTTATGGTTAGGGTTAGGGTTAGCCTTAAGGTTACGGTTAGGGTTAGGGTAAGGGTTAGGGTTAGGATTAGACTTAGGGGTAGGGTAAGGGTTAGAGTTAGGGTTAGGGTAAGTGTTAGGGTAAGGGTTAGGTTTAGGGCTAGGGTTAGGATAAGTTTAAGGGTTAGGGTTAGGGTTAGGGTTAGGCTTAGGCTTAGGGAAGGGTAAGGGTTAGATTTAGGGTTAGAGTAAGGGTTAGGGTTAGGGTTAGGTTTAGGGTTAGGGTTAGGGTTAGGGTTAGGTTTAGTGTTAGGTTTAGGGTAAGGGTAAGGGTTAGGGTTAGGGTTAGGGTTAGGGTTAGAGTTAGGTTTACTGTTAGTTTTAGGGTAAGGGTAAGGTTTAGGTTTAGGGTTAGTGTTAGGGTTAGGGTTAAGGTTAGGGTCAGGGTTAGGGTAAGGGTAAGGTTTAGGGTTAGGGATAGGGTTAGGGTTTAGGGTCAGGGCTAGGGTAAGGGTAAGGTCTAGGGTTAGGGATAGGGTTAGGGGTTAGGGTTAGGGTTAGTGTTAGGGGTTATGGTTCGGGTTAGGGTTAGGGTTAGGGTAAAGGTTAGGATTAGGGTTAGGGTAAGGGTTAGGGTAAAGGTTAGGGTTTTGGTTTGGGAAAGGGTTAGGGTTAGGGGTTAGAATGAGGGTTAGGGTTACTTTTAGGGTAAGGGTTACGGTTAGGGTTAGGGTAAGGGTTATGGTTAGGGCAGGTTTAGGGTTAGGGTTAATGTTAGGGTTAGGGTTAGAGTAAGTGAAAGGGTAAGGGTTAATGTTTGGGTTAGGGTTAGGTGTTAGGGTTAGGGTTAGTTTTAAGGTTAGGGTTAGGGTAAAGGTCAGGGTTAGTGTTAGGGTAAGGGTAAGGTTTAGTGTTAGGGTTAGGGTTAGGGTAATGGAAAAGGTAAGGGTTAGTTTAGGGTTACGTTTAGGGTTAGGATTATGGTAAGGGTAAGGGTTAGGGTTAGGGATATAGCAAGGGTAAGGATTAGGGTTAATGTTAGTGTTAGGGTTAAGGTTAGAGTTAGGGTTAGGGTAAGGGTAAGGGTTAGGGTTAGTGTTAGAGTTTTCTTTAGAATTAGGGTTAGATTAGGTTTAGGGTTAGGGTTAGGGAAAGCGTAAGTGTTAGGGTTAGGGTTAGGGTTAGGGTTAGGTTTAGGTTTAGGGTTAGGGTAAGGGTAAGGGTTAGGGTTAGTGTTAGGGTTAGGGGTTAGGGTTAGGGTTAGGGTTAGGGTTAGGGTAAGTGTTAGGTTTAGGTAAGGGTTAGGGTAAGGGTAAGGGTTAGGGGTAGGTAAGGGTTAGGGTAAGGGTAAGGGTAAGGGTTAGGGTTATGGTTAGGGTTAGGTTTAGGGTTAGGGTTAGGGTAAGGGTAAGGGTTAGGGTTAGGGTTAGGGTTCAGTTTAGGGTTAGGGTTAGGGCAAGGGCAAGTGGTAGGATTAGGGTTAGGGTTAGAGGTTAATGTTAGGGTTAGGGTTAGGGTAAGGGTAAGGTTTAGGGTTAGGGATAGTGTTAGGGGTTAGGGTTAGGGTTAGGGTTGGTGTTAGGGGTTAGGGTTCGGGTTAGGGTTAGGGTTAGGGTAAGGGTTAGGGTTAGAGGTAGGGATTAGGGTTAGATTTAGGGTAAGGGTTAGGGTTAGGGGTTAGGGTTAGGGATAGGGTTAGGGTTAGTATAAGGGTTAGGGTTAGGTCGGGTTAGGGTTAGGGTAAGGGTTAGGGTTAGGTTTAGGTCAAGGATAAGTGTTAGGGTTAGGGTTAGGGTTAGGGTAAGGTTTAGGGTTAGGGTTAGGGTTAGGGCTTATTTTAGGGTTAGGGTTTGGGTAAGGGTAAGGTTAAGGTTATGGTTAGGGTTAAGGTGAGGGTTAGGTTTAGGGTAAGGGTAAGGGTTAGAGTTAGGTTTAGGGTTAGGAGTTATGGTTAGATTTATGGTTATGGTAAGGGTTAGTGTTACTGTTAGAGTTAGGGTAAGGGTAAGGGTAAGGATTAGGGTTAGGGTTTGGGGTAGGCTAAGGATTAGGTTTAGGTTTAGGGTTAGGGTTAACATTAAGATTAGGGTTAGGGTTACAGTAAGGGTAAGGGTTAGTGTTAGGGTTAGGGTTAGGGTTAGGGTTTAGGGTTAGGGTTAAGTTAAGGGTTAGGGTTAGGTTTAGTGTTAGGGTAAGGGTAAGGATTAGCCTTAGGGTTAGGGTAATTGTAAGGGTTAGCGTTAGGGTTAGAGTTTGGGTTAGGGGTTAGGGTTAGCGTTAGGTTTAGGGTAAAGGTTAGGTTTATGGTTAGGGTTAGGGTTAGGGTTAGCGTTAGACTTAGGGTTAGTGTTAGGGTTAGGGAAAGAGTAAGGGTTAGGGTTAGGGTTAGGGAAAAGATTAGGGTTAGGGTTAAGGTTAGGGTAAGGGTTATGGTTATGGTTAGGGTTAGGGTTAGCCTTAAGGTTACGGTTAGGGTTAGGGTAAGGGTTAGGGTTAGGATTAGACTTAGGGGTAGGGTAAGGGTTAGAGTTAGGGTTAGGGTAAGTGTTAGGGTAAGGGTTAGGTTTAGGGCTAGGGTTAGGATAAGTTTAAGGGTTAGGGTTAGGGTTAGGGTTAGGCTTAGGCTTAGGGAAGGGTAAGGGTTAGATTTAGGGTTAGAGTAAGGGTTAGGGTTAGGGTTAGGTTTAGGGTTAGGGTTAGGGTTAGGGTTAGGTTTAGTGTTAGGTTTAGGTTAAGGGTAAGGGTTAGGGTTAGGGTTAGGGTTAGGTTAGAGTTAGGTTTACTGTTAGTTTTAGGGTAAGGGTAAGGTTTAGGTTTAGGGTTAGTGTTAGGGTTAGGGTTAAGGTTAGGGTTAGGGTTAGGGTAAGGGTAAGGTTTAGGGTTAGGGATAGGGTTAGGGTTTAGGGTCAGGGCTAGGGTAAGGGTAAGGTCTAGGGTTAGGGATAGGGTTAGGGGTTAGGGTTAGGGTTAGTGTTAGGGGTTATGGTTCGGGTTAGGGTTAGGGTTAGGGTAAAGGTTAGGATTAGGGTTAGGGTAAGGGTTAGGGTAAAGGTTAGGGTTTTGGTTTGGGAAAGGGTTAGGGTTAGGGGTTAGAATGAGGGTTAGGGTTACTTTTAGGGTAAGGGTTACGGTTAGGGTTAGGGTAAGGGTTATGGTTAGGGCAGGTTTAGGGTTAGGGTTAATGTTAGGGTTAGGGTTAGAGTAAGTGAAAGGGTAAGGGTTAATGTTTGGGTTAGGGTTAGGTGTTAGGGTTAGGGTTAGTTTTAAGGTTAGGGTTAGGGTAAAGGTCAGGGTTAGTGTTAGGGTAAGGGTAAGGTTTAGTGTTAGGGTTAGGGTTAGGGTAATGGAAAGGGTAAGGGTTAGTTTAGGGTTACGTTTAGGGTTAGGATTATGGTAAGGTTAAGGGTTAGGGTTAGGGATATAGCAAGGGTAAGGATTAGGGTTAATGTTAGTGTTAGGGTTAAGGTTAGAGTTAGGGTTAGGGTAAGGGTAAGGGTTAGGGTTAGTGTTAGAGTTTTCTTTAGAATTAGGGTTAGATTAGGTTTAGGGTTAGGGTTAGGGAAAGCGTAAGTGTTAGGGTTAGGGTTAGGGTTAGGGTTAGGTTTAGGTTTAGGGTTAGGGTAAGGGTAAGGGTTAGGGTTAGGGTTAGGGTTAGGGGTTAGGGTTAGGGTTAGGGTTAGGGTTAGGGTAAGTGTTAGGTTTAGGTAAGGGTTAGGGTAAGGGTAAGGGTTAGGGGTAGGTAAGGGTTAGGGTAAGGGTAAGGGTAAGGGTTAGGGTTATGGTTAGGGTTAGGTTTAGGGTTAGGGTTAGGGTAAGGGTAAGGGTTAGGGTTAGGGTTAGGGTTCAGTTTAGGGTTAGGGTTAGGGCAAGGGCAAGTGGTAGGGTTAGGGTTAGGGTTAGAGGTTAATGTTAGGGTTAGGGTTAGGGTAAGGGTAAGGTTTAGGGTTAGGGATAGTGTTAGGGGTTAGGGTTAGGGTTAGGGTTGGTGTTAGGGGTTAGGGTTCGGGTTAGGGTTAGGGTTAGGGTAAGGGTTAGGGTTAGAGGTAGGGATTAGGGTTAGATTTAGGGTAAGGGTTAGGGTTAGGGGTTAGGGTTAGGGATAGGGTTAGGGTTAGTATAAGGGTTAGGGTTAGGTCGGGTTAGGGTTAGGGTAAGGGTTAGGGTTAGGTTTAGGTCAAGGATAAGTGTTAGGGTTAGGGTTAGGGTTAGGGTAAGGTTTAGGGTTAGGGTTAGGGTTAGGGCTTATTTTAGGGTTAGGGTTTGGGTAAGGGTAAGGTTAAGGTTATGGTTAGGGTTAAGGTGAGGGTTAGGTTTAGGGTTAGGGTTAGGGAAATCGTAAGGTTTAGGGTAAGGGTTAGGGTTAGGATTAGGGTTAGGGTAAGGATTAGGGCTAGGGTGAGGGTTAGGGTAAGGGTTAGGGTTGGTTTAGGGTTAGCATTAAGTTTAGGGTTAGGGTAAGGGTAAGGGTTAGGGTTAGGGTTAGGGTTAGGTTAAGAATTAGGGTTAGGGTTAGGATTAGCTTTAAGGTTAGGTTTAGGGTTAGGGTTAGCATTGTATAGGGTTAGGGTTAGGGTTAGTGTTAGGGTAGGGTTAGAGTTAGATTTAGGGTTAGGGTAGGGTTAGGGTTAGAGTTAGGGTTAGTGTTAGGTTTAGGGTTAGGGTTAGGGTAAGGGTTAGGGTTAGGGGTTACGGTTAGGGTTAGTGTTAGGGTGAGGGTTAGGGTTAGGGTTAGGGTTAGGGGGAGGGGGAGGGTTAGGGTTAGGGTTAGGTTTAGAGTTAGGGTTAGGGTTAGGGTTAGGTTAAGAGTAAGGGTTAGGTTTAGGTTTAGGTTTACGGTTATTTTTAGAGTTAGAGTAAGGGTAAAGGTTAGGGTTAGGATTAAGGTTAGGGTTAGGGTAGGGGTAAGGGATAGGGTTAGGGTTAGGTTTAGGTTTAGGGAAAGGGTAAGGGTTAGGGTTAGTGTTAGGGTTAGGGTAAGGATTAGGGTTAGGGTTAGGTTAAGGGTTAGGGGTAGGGTTAGGGTTAGCATTAATGTTAGGGTTAGGGTTAGGGTATGGGTAAGGGTTAGGGTTAGGGTTAGGTTAAGGGTAAAGTTTAGGGTTAGGTTTAGGGTTAGGGTTTGGTAAGGGTAAGGGTTAGGGTTAGGGTTAGTGTTAAGATTAGGTTAAGGTTAGGGTTAGGGTTAGGGTAAGGGTACGGCTTAGGGTTAGGGTTAGGGTTAGGGGTTTGGGTTAGGGTTAGGGTTAGGGTAAAGGTAAGATTTATGGTTAGGGTTAGGGTTATGGTTTAGGGTTAGGGTTAGGTTTAGGCTTAGGTTAAGGGTAAGGGTAAGGGTTAGGGTTAGGGTTAGGTTTAGGGTAAGGGTAAGGGTTAGAGTTAGGGTTAGGTGTTAAGGTTAGGCTTATGGTTAGTGTTAGGGTTAGGGTAAGGTAAGGGTGAGGGTTAGGATTACGCTTAGGGTTTGGGTTTTGTTTAAGGTTAGGTTTAGGGTAAGGGTAAGGGTTAGGGTTAGGGTTAGTGTTAAGTTTAGGGTTAGGGTTAGTTTTAGGGAAAGGGTAAGGGTTAGGGTTTGGGTTAGGGTAAGGATTGGGGTTAGGGTTACGGTTACGGTAAGTGTAATGGTTAGGGTTAGGGTTCGCGTTAGCATTAAGTTTAGGGTTAGGGTTATGGTTAGGGTTAGGGTAAGGGTTAGGATTAGGGTTAGGGTTAGGGTTAAGTTTAGGGTAAGGGTAAGGGTTAGGGTTAGGGTTAGGGTTAGGGTTAGGGTAAGGGTAAGATTTAGGGTTAGGGTTAGGGTTAGGATTAGGGTAAGGGTAAGGGTTAGGGTTAGGGTTAGGGTTAGCATTAAGTATAGGGTTAGGGTAAGGGTAAGGGTAAGGGTTAGGGTTAGGGTTAGGGTTAGGTTAAGCATTAGGGTTAGGGTTAGGGTTAGCATTAAGGTTAGGGTTCCGGTTAGGGTTAGCATTGTATAGGGTTAGGGTTAGGGTTAGGGTTAAGTAGGGTTAGGGTTAGGGTTAGGGTTAGGGTAGGGTTAGGGTTAGGGTTAGGGTTAGGTTTAGGGTTAGGTTTAGGGTAAGGGTTAGGGTTAGGGGTTACGGTTAGGGTTAGGTTTAGGGTCAGGGTTAGGGTTAGGGTTAGGGTTAGGGGGAGGGGGAGGGTTAGGGTTAGGGTTAGGTTTAGAGTTAGGGTTAGTTTTAGGGTTAGGGTTAGGGTAAGAGTAAGAGTTAGGTTTAGGTTTAGGTTTAGGGTTATTTTTAGAGTTAGAGTAAGGGTAAGGGTTAGGGTTAGGATTAAGCTTAGGGTTAGGGTAGGGGTAAGGGTTAGGGTTAGGGTTAGGTTTAAGTTTAGGGAAAGGGTAAGGGTTAGGGTTAGTGTTAGGGTTAGGGTAAGGATTAGGGTTAGGGTTAGGGTTAGGATAAGGGTTAGGGTAGGGTTAGGGTTAGCATTAAGGTTAGGGTTAGGGTTAGGGTAAGAGTAAGGGTTAGGGTTAGGGTTAGGGTTAGGTTAAGGGTAAAGTTTAGGGTTAGGTTTAAGGTTAGGGTTTGGTTAGGGTAAGGGTTAGGGTTAGGGTTAGTGTTAAGATTAGGGTTAAGGTTAGGATTAGGGTTAGGTTAAGGGTACGGCTTAGGGTTAGGGTTAGGGTTAGGGGTTAGGGTTAGGGTTAGGTTTAGGGTAAAGGTAAGATTTAGGGTTAGCGTTAGGGGTATGGGTAAGGGTTAGGGTTAGGCTTAGGTTAAGAGTAAGGGTTAGGGTTAGGTTTAGGGTTAGGTTTAGGGTAAGGGTAAGGGTTAGGTTTAGGGTTAGGTTTAGGTGTTAAGGTTAGGCTTAGGTTTAGGTTTAGGGTTAGGGTAAGGGTAAGGTTGAGGGTTAGGATTACGGTTAGGGTTTTGGTTTTGTTTAGGGTTTGGTTTAGGGTAAGGGTAAGGGTTAGGGTTAGGGTTAGGGTTAGGTTTAGCGTTAGGGTAAGGGTAAGATTTAGGGTTAGGGTTAGGGTTAGGGTTAGGTTTAGGGTAAGGGTTAGGGTTAGGGTTAGGTTTAGGTTAAGGATAAAGTTTAGGGTTAGGTTTAGGGGTAGGTTTTGGGTAAGGGTAGGGATAGGGTTAGGGCTAGTGTTAAGATAAGGTTTAAGGTTAGGTTTAGGGTTAGGGTAAGGGTACGGCTTAGGGTTAGAGTTAGGGTTAGGGTTAGGGTTAGGTTTAGGGTTAGGGTAAGGGTAAGATTTAGGGTTAGGGTTAGGGTTAAGACTTAGTGTTAGGGTTGTGGTTAGGCTTAGGTTAAGGGTAAGGGTTAGGGTTAGGTTTAGGTTTAGGTTTAGGGTAAGGGTAAGTGTTAGGGTTAGGGTTAGGGTTAGGGGTTAGGGTTAGGCTTAGGTTTAGGGTTAGGGTTAGGGTAAGGCTAAGGGTGAGGGTTAGGATTAGGGTTAGAGTTAGGGTTTTTTAGGGTTATGGATAGGGTAAGCGTAAGGGTTCGTGTTAAGGTTAGTGTTAGGGTTAGGGTTAGGGAAAGGGTAAGGGTTAGGGTTAGGGTTAGGGTGAGGATTGGGGTTAGGATTAAGGTTAGGGTAAGTGTAAGGGTTAGGGTTAGGGTTAGGGTTAGGGTTAGGGTTAGGGTAAGGGTAAGGTTAAGGTTTAGGGTTAGGATTAGGGTTAGGGTTAGGGTTAGGGTTAGGGTTAGGGTTAGGCTTTAAGGTTAGAGTTAGCTTTAGGTTTAGAGTAAGGGTAAGGGTGAGAGTTAGGGTTAGGGTTATGGTTAGGGTTAGGTTTAGGGTTAAGGTTAGTGTTGGGAAAGGATTAGGGTTGGGTTTAGGGTTAGGCTTAGGGTTAGGGTTTGGCTAAGTGTTAGGGTAATGGTTAGGGTAAGGGTTAGGGTTAGGGTTAGGGTTAAGGTTAGGCCTAGGGTTAGGTTTAGGCTAAGGGTTAGGGTTAGGGTTAGGGGAAGGATTAGGTTAGGGTTAGGTTAGAGTTAGGGTTAGGGTTAGGGTAAGGGTACAGGTAAGGGTTAGAGTTAGGGTTAGGGTTAGTGTAAGGGTTAGGGTTAGGGTTAGGGATTAGGGTTAGATTTAGGGTAAGGGTTAGGGTTAGGGGTTAGGGTTAGGGATAGGGTTAGGGTGAGTACAAGGGTTAGGGTTAGGTCGGGTTAGGGTTAGGGTAAGGTTCAGGTCTGGTTTAGGGCAAGGATAAGTGTTAGGTTTAGGGTTAGGGTTACGGTTAGGGTAAGGTTTAGGATTAGTGTTAGGGTTAGGGCTAGGTTTACGGTTAGGGTTTGGGTAAGGGTAAGGGTTAAGGTTAGGTTTAGGGTTAAGGTGAGGGTTAGGGTTAGGGTTAGGTTTAGGGAAATCGTAAGGTTTAGGGTAAGAGTTACGGTTAGGATTAGTGTTAGGGTAAGGATTAGGGTTTGGGTGAGGGTTAGGGTAAAGTATAGGGTTAGGTTTAGGGTTAGCTTTAAGTTTAGTGTTAGGGTAAGGGTAAGGGTAAGGGTTAGGGTTAGGGTTAGGGTTAGGTTAAGGATTAGGGTTAAGGTTAGGGTTAGGGTAAGGGTTACGGTTAGGATTAGAGTTAGGGTTTGGGTTTTGTTTAGGGTTAGGGTTAGGGTAAGGGTAAGTGTTAGGGTTAGGGTTAGTGTTAAGTTTAGGGTTAGGGTTAGGGTTAGGGAAAGGGTAAGGGTTAGGGTTGGGGTTAGGGTAAGGATTGGGGTTAGGGTTATGTTTAGGGTAAGTGTAATGGTTAGGGTTAGGGTTAGGGTTAGCATTAAGTTTAGGGTTAGGTTTATGGTTGGGGTTAGGGTAAGGGTTAGGATTAGGGTTAGGGTTAGGGTTAGGTTTAGGGTAATGGTAAGGGTTAGGGTTAGGGTTAGAATTAATGTTAGGGTTAGGGTTAGGGTAAGGGTAAGGGTTAGGGTTAGGGTTAGGTTAAGGGTAAAGTTTAGGGTTAGGTTTAGGGTTAGGGTTTGGGTAAGGGTAGGGATAGGGTTAGGGTTAGTGTTAAGATAAGGTTTAAGGTTAGGGTTAGGGTTAGGGTAAGGGTACGGCTTAGGGTTAGGGTTAGGGTTAGGGTTAGGTTTAGGGTTAGGGTAAGGGTTAGATTTAGGGTTAGGGTTAGGGTTAAGGCTTAGTGTTAGGGTTGTGGTTAGGCTTAGGTTAAGGATAAGGGTTAGGGTTAGGGTTAGGGTTAGGTTTATGGTAAGGGTAAGTGTTAGGGTTAGGGTTAGGCTTAGGCTTAGGTTTAGGGTTAGGGTTAGGGTAAGGGTAAGGGTGAGGGTTAGGATTAGGGTTAGGGTTAGGGTTAGGGTTAGGGTAAGGATTAGGGTTAGGGTTAGGGTTAGGGTAAGGTTTAGGGGTAGGGTTAGGGTTAGCATTAAGGTTTTGGTTAGGGTTAGGGTAAGGGTAAGGGTTAGGGTTAAGGTTAGGGTTAGGTTAAGGGTAAAGTTTAGGGTTAGGGTTAGGGTTAGGGTTAGCGTTAGGGTTAGGGTTAGGATTAGGGTTAGGGTTATGTTTAGGTTTAGGGTTTGGTAAGGGTAAGGGTTAGGGTTAGGGTTAGTGTTAAGATTAGGGTTAAGGTTAGGGTTAGGGTTAGGGTAAGGGTACGGCTTAGGGTTAGGGTTAGGGTTAGGGGTTAGGGTTATGGTTAGGGTTAGGGTAAGGGTGAGATTTCGGTTTAGGGTTAGGGTTATGGGTTAGGGTTAGGTTTAGGGTTAGGCTTAGGTTAAGGGTAAGGTTTAGGGTTAGGGTTAGCGTTAGGTTTAGGGTAAGGGTAAGGGTTAGGGTTAGGGTTAGGGGTTAAGGTTAGGCTTAGGTTTAGGGTTAGGGTTAGGGTAAGGGTTAGGTTGAGGGTTAGGATTAGGGTTAGGGTTTGGGTTTTGTTTAGGGTTAGGGTTAGGGTAAGGGTAAGGGTTAGGGTTAGGGTTAGTGTTAAGTTTAGTGTTAGGTTTAGGGTTAGGGAAAGGGTACGGTTTAGGGTTGGGGTTAGGTTTACGGTTACGGTAAGTGTAATGGTTAGGGATAGGGTTAGGGTTAGCATTAAGTTTAGGGTTAGGGTTATGGTTAGGGTTAGGATAAGGGTTAGGATTAGGGTTAGGGTTAGGGTTAGGTTTAGGGTAAGGGTAAGGGTTAGGGTTAGGGTTAGAATTAATGTTAGGGTTCGGGTTAGGGTAAGGGTAAGGATTAGGGTTAGGGTTAGGTTAAGGGTAAATTTTAGGGTTAGGTTTAGGTTTAGGGTTTGGGTAAGTGTAGGGATAGGGTTAGGGTTAGTGTTAATATAAGGTTTAAGGTTAGGGTTAGGGTTAGGGTAAGGGTACGGCTTAGGGTTAGGGTTAGGGTTAGGGTTAGGTTTAGGGTTAGGGTAAGGGTAAGATTTAGGGTTAGGGTTAGGGTTAAGGCTTAGTGTTAGGGTTGTGGTTAGGCTTAGGTTAAGGGTAAGGGTTAGGGTTAGGGTTAGGGTTAGGTTTATGGTAAGGGTAAGTGTTAGGGTTAGGGTTAGGGTTAGGGGTTAGGGTTAGGCTTAGGTTTAGGTTTAGGGTTAGGGTAAGGGTAAGGGAGAGGGTTAGGGTTAGGGTTGGCATTAAGTTTAGGGTTAGGTTTAGGGTTAGTGTTAGGGTAAGGGTTAGGATTAGGGTTAGGGCTAGGGTTAGGTTTAGGGTAAGAGTAAGGTTTACGGTTAGGGTTAGGGTTAGGGTTAGGGTTAGGGTTAGGTTTAAGGTTAGAGTTATGGTAAGGGTAAGGGTTACGGGTAGGGTTAGGGTTAGGGTTAAGGTTAGGCTTCGGGTTAGGGTAAGGGTAAGGGTAAGGTTTAGGGTTAGTGTTAGGATTTGGGTTAGGGTTACGGTTAGGGTTAGGGTAAGGGTTAGGGTTAGGGTTAGGGTTAGGGTTAGGGTTAGGTTTAGGTTTATGGTAAGGGTAAGTGTTAGGGTTAGGGTTAGGCTTAGGCTTAGGTTTAGGGTTAGGGTTAGGGTAAGGGTAAGGGTGAGGGTTAGGATTAGGGTTAGGGTTAGGGTTAGGGTTAGGGTAAGGATTAGGGTTAGGGTTAGGGTTAGGGTAAGGTTTAGGGGTAGGGTTAGGGTTAGCATTAAGGTTAGGGTTAGGGTTAGGGTAAGGGTAAGGGTTAGGGTTAAGGTTAGGGTTAGGTTAAGGGTAAAGTTTAGGGTTAGGGTTAGGGTTAGGGTTAGCGTTAGGGTTAGGGTTAGGATTAGGGTTAGGGTTATGTTTAGGTTTAGGGTTTGGTAAGGGTAAGGGTTAGGGTTAGGGTTAGTGTTAAGATTAGGGTTAAGGTTAGGGTTAGGGTTAGGGTAAGGGTACGGCTTAGGGTTAGGGTTAGGGTTAGGGGTTAGGGTTATGGTTAGGGTTAGGGTAAGGGTGAGATTTCGGTTTAGGGTTAGGGTTATGGGTTAGGGTTAGGTTTAGGGTTAGGCTTAGGTTAAGGGTAAGGTTTAGGGTTAGGGTTAGCGTTAGGTTTAGGGTAAGGGTAAGGGTTAGGGTTAGGGTTAGGGGTTAAGGTTAGGCTTAGGTTTAGGGTTAGGGTTAGGGTAAGGGTTAGGTTGAGGGTTAGGATTAGGGTTAGGGTTTGGGTTTTGTTTAGGGTTAGGGTTAGGGTAAGGGTAAGGGTTAGGGTTAGGGTTAGTGTTAAGTTTAGTGTTAGGTTTAGGGTTAGGGAAAGGGTACGGTTTAGGGTTGGGGTTAGGTTTACGGTTACGGTAAGTGTAATGGTTAGGGATAGGGTTAGGGTTAGCATTAAGTTTAGGGTTAGGGTTATGGTTAGGGTTAGGATAAGGGTTACGATTAGGGTTAGGGTTAGGGTTAGGTTTAGGGTAAGGGTAAGGGTTAGGGTTAGGGTTAGAATTAATGTTAGGGTTCGGGTTAGGGTAAGGGTAAGGATTAGGGTTAGGGTTAGGTTAAGGGTAAATTTTAGGGTTAGGTTTAGGTTTAGGGTTTGGGTAAGTGTAGGGATAGGGTTAGGGTTAGTGTTAATATAAGGTTTAAGGTTAGGGTTAGGGTTAGGGTAAGGGTACGGCTTAGGGTTAGGGTTAGGGTTAGGGTTAGGTTTAGGGTTAGGGTAAGGGTAAGATTTAGGGTTAGGGTTAGGGTTAAGGCTTAGTGTTAGGGTTGTGGTTAGGCTTAGGTTAAGGGTAAGGGTTAGGGTTAGGGTTAGGGTTAGGTTTATGGTAAGGGTAAGTGTTAGGGTTAGGGTTAGGGTTAGGGGTTAGGGTTAGGCTTAGGTTTAGGTTTAGGGTTAGGGTAAGGGTAAGGGAGAGGGTTAGGGTTAGGGTTGGCATTAAGTTTAGGGTTAGGTTTAGGGTTAGTGTTAGGGTAAGGGTTAGGATTAGGGTTAGGGCTAGGGTTAGGTTTAGGGTAAGAGTAAGGTTTACGGTTAGGGTTAGGGTTAGGGTTAGGGTTAGGGTTAGGTTTAAGGTTAGAGTTATGGTAAGGGTAAGGGTTACGGGTAGGGTTAGGGTTATGGTTAAGGTTAGGCTTCGGGTTAGGGTAAGGGTAAGGGTAAGGTTTAGGGTTAGTGTTAGGATTTGGGTTAGGGTTACGGTTAGGGTTAGGGTAAGGGTTAGATTTAGGGTTAGGGTTAGGGGTTAGGGTTAGGGTTAGGGTTAGGGTAGGGTTAGGGTTAGGGTTAGGGTTAGGGTTAGGGTTACGTTTAGGTTTATGGTAAGGGTAAGTGTTAGGGTTAGGGTTAGGCTTAGGCTTAGGTTTAGGGTTAGGGTTAGGGTAAGGGTAAGGGTGAGGGTTAGGATTAGGGTTAGGGTTAGGGTTAGGGTTAGGGTAAGGATTAGGGTTAGGGTTAGGGTTAGGGTAAGGTTTAGGGGTAGGGTTAGGGTTAGCATTAAGGTTAGGGTTAGGGTTAGGGTAAGGGTAAGGGTTAGGGTTAAGGTTAGGGTTAGGTTAAGGGTAAAGTTTAGGGTTAGGGTTAGGGTTAGGGTTAGCGTTAGGGTTAGGGTTAGGATTAGGGTTAGGGTTATGTTTAGGTTTAGGGTTTGGTAAGGGTAAGGGTTAGGGTTAGGGTTAGTGTTAAGATTAGGGTTAAGGTTAGGGTTAGGGTTAGGGTAAGGGTACGGCTTAGGGTTAGGGTTAGGGTTAGGGGTTAGGGTTATGGTTAGGGTTAGGGTAAGGGTGAGATTTCGGTTTAGGGTTAGGGTTATGGGTTAGGGTTAGGTTTAGGGTTAGGCTTAGGTTAAGGGTAAGGTTTAGGGTTAGGGTTAGCGTTAGGTTTAGGGTAAGGGTAAGGGTTAGGGTTAGGGTTAGGGGTTAAGGTTAGGCTTAGGTTTAGGGTTAGGGTTAGGGTAAGGGTTAGGTTGAGGGTTAGGATTAGGGTTAGGGTTTGGGTTTTGTTTAGGGTTAGGGTTAGGGTAAGGGTAAGGGTTAGGGTTAGGGTTAGTGTTAAGTTTAGTGTTAGGTTTAGGGTTAGGGAAAGGGTACGGTTTAGGGTTGGGGTTAGGTTTACGGTTACGGTAAGTGTAATGGTTAGGGATAGGGTTAGGGTTAGCATTAAGTTTAGGGTTAGGGTTATGGTTAGGGTTAGGATAAGGGTTAGGATTAGGGTTAGGGTTAGGGTTAGGTTTAGGGTAAGGGTAAGGGTTAGGGTTAGGGTTAGAATTAATGTTAGGGTTCGGGTTAGGGTAAGGGTAAGGATTAGGGTTAGGGTTAGGTTAAGGGTAAATTTTAGGGTTAGGTTTAGGTTTAGGGTTTGGGTAAGTGTAGGGATAGGGTTAGGGTTAGTGTTAATATAAGGTTTAAGGTTAGGGTTAGGGTTAGGGTAAGGGTACGGCTTAGGGTTAGGGTTAGGGTTAGGGTTAGGTTTAGGGTTAGGGTAAGGGTAAGATTTAGGGTTAGGGTTAGGGTTAAGGCTTAGTGTTAGGGTTGTGGTTAGGCTTAGGTTAAGGGTAAGGGTTAGGGTTAGGGTTAGGGTTAGGTTTATGGTAAGGGTAAGTGTTAGGGTTAGGGTTAGGGTTAGGGGTTAGGGTTAGGCTTAGGTTTAGGTTTAGGGTTAGGGTAAGGGTAAGGGAGAGGGTTAGGGTTAGGGTTGGCATTAAGTTTAGGGTTAGGTTTAGGGTTAGTGTTAGGGTAAGGGTTAGGATTAGGGTTAGGGCTAGGGTTAGGTTTAGGGTAAGAGTAAGGTTTACGGTTAGGGTTAGGGTTAGGGTTAGGGTTAGGGTTAGGGTTAGGTTTAAGGTTAGAGTTATGGTAAGGGTAAGGGTTACGGGTAGGGTTAGGGTTAGGGTTAAGGTTAGGCTTCGGGTTAGGGTAAGGGTAAGGGTAAGGTTTAGGGTTAGTGTTAGGATTTGGGTTAGGGTTACGGTTAGGGTTAGGGTAAGGGTTAGGGTTAGATTTAGGGTTAGGGTTAGGGGTTAGGGTTAGGGTTAGGGTTAGGGTAAAGGTTAGGGTTACGGTTAGGGTTAGGCTAAGGTTAAGGGTCAGGGTTAGGGTTAGTGTTAGTGTTAGGGTTAAGGTTAGAGTTCTGTTTAGGGTAAGTGTAAGGGTTAGGGTTAGGTTTAGGGTTAGGAGTTAGGGTTAGGTTTAGGGTTAGGGTAAGGGTTAGTGTTACTGTTAGAGGTAGGGTAAGGGTAAGGGTAAGGATTAGGGTTAGGGTTTGGGTTAGGGTAAGGATTAGGTTTAGTGTTAGGGTTAGTGTTAGGGTAAGGGTAAGGGTTAGCATTAGGGTTAGGGTAAGGGTACGGGTTAGTGTTAGGGTTAGGGTTTGGGTTAGGGGTTAGGGTTAGCGTTAGGTTTAGGGTAAGGGTTAGGTTTATGGTTAGGGTTAGGGTTAGGGTTAGAGTTAGGGTTAGGGTTAGGGTTAGGGAAAGTGTAAGGGTTAGGGTTAGGGTTAGGGTTAGGGAAAGGATTAGGGTTAGGGTTAAGTTTAGGGTAAGGGTTATGGTTATGGTTAGGGTTAGGGTTAGCATTAAGGTTACGGTTAGGGTTAGGATAAGGGTAAGGGTTAGGTTTAGGGTTAGGGTTAGGGTTAGGGGTTAGGGTTAGGGTTAGGGTTAGTGTTAGTTTTAGGGTTAGAGTAAGGGTAAGGGTTATGGTTATGGTTAGGGTTAGGCTTAGGCTTAGGGGTAGGGTAAGGGTTAGAATTAGGGTTCGGTTAAGGGTTAGGGTTATGGGTTAGGGTTAGGGTTAGGGTTAGGGTGAGGGGAAGGGTTAGGGTTAGGGTTAGTTTTCTGGTTAGAGTTAGGGTTAGGGTTAGGGTAAGGGTAAGGGTTAGGGTTACGGTTAGTGTGAGGGGTTAGGCTTAGGCTTAGGGTTAGGTTAAGGGTAAGTGTTAGGTTTAGGTTTAGGGTTACTGTTAGGGTAAGGGTAAGGATTAGGGTTAGGCTTAGGTTTAGGCTTAGGTTTAGGGTTAGGGTTAGAGTTAGGGTAAGTGTTAGGGTTAGGGTTAGGGTTCGGGTTAGGGTAACGGTAAGGGTTAGGGTTAGTGTTAGGGTTAGGCTTTAAGGTTAGAGTTAGGGTTATGTTTAGAGTAAGGGTAAGGTTGAGAGTTAGGGTTAGGGTTATGGTTAGGGTTAGGTTTAGGGTTAAGGTTAGGGTTGGGGAAAGGATTGGGGTTAGATTTAGGGTTAGGCTTAGGGTTAGGGTTTGGCTAAGGGTTAGGGTTATGGTTAGTGTAAGCGTGAGGGTTAGGGTTAGGGTTAAGGTTAGGGCTAGGGTTAGGGTTAGGCTAAGGGTTAGGGTTAGGGTTAGGGGAAGGGTTTGGTTAGGGTTAGCTTAGAGTTAGGGTTATTGTTAAGGTAAGGGTAAAGCTAAGGGTTAGAGTTAGGGTTAGGGTTAGGGTAAGGGTTAGGGTTAGAGTTAGGGATTAGGGTTAGATTTATGGTAAGGGTTAGGGTTAGGGGTTAGGGTTAGGGATAGGGTTAGGGTTAGTGTAAGGGTTAGGGTTAGGTTTAGGGCAAGGATAAGTGTTAGGGTTAGGGTAAGGTTTCGGGTTAGTGTTAGGGTTATGGCTAGGTTTAGGGTTAGGGTTTGGGTAAGGGTTAAGTTTAGGGTTAGGGATAAGGTGAGGGTTAGGGTTAGGGTTAGGGTTAGGGAAATCGTAAGTTTTAGCGTAAGGGTTAGGGTTAGGATTAGGGTTAGGGTAAGGATTAGGGTTAGGGTGAGGGTTAGGGTAAGGGTAGGGTTAGGTTTAGGGTTAGCATTAAGTTTAGGGTTAGGTTAAGGGTAAGGGTAAGGGTGAGGGTTAGGGTTAGGGTTAGGGTTAGGTTAAGGATTAGGGTTAGGGTTAGGGTTAGCCTAAAGGTTCGGGTTAGGGTTAGGGTTAGCATTGTATAGGGTTAGGGTTTGGGATATGGTTAGTTTAGGGTTAGGGTTAGGTTTAGGGTTAGAGTTAGGGTAGGGTTAGGGTTAGTGTTAGGGTTAGGGTTAGGTTTAGGGTTAGGGTTAGGGTAAGGGTTAGGGTGAGGTGTTACGTTTTGGGTTAGGGTGAGGGTTAGGGTTAGGGTTAGGGTTAGGGGGAGGGGGAGGGTTAGGGTTAGGGTTAGGTTTAGAGTTAGGGTTAGTTTTAGGGTTAGGGTTAGGATAAGAGTAAGGGTTAGGGTTAGGTTTAGGTTTAGGGTTATTTTTAGAGTTAGAGTAAGGGTAAGGGTTAGGGTTAGAATTAAAGTTAGGGTTAGGGTAGGGGTAAGGGTTAGGGTTAGGGTTAGGTTTAGGTTTAGGGAAAGGGTAAGGGTTAGGGTTAGGGTTAGGGTAAGGATTAGGGTTAGGGTTAGGGTTAGGGTACGGGTTAGGGGTAGGGTTAGGGTTAGCATTAAGGTTAGGGTTAGGGTTTGGGTTAGGGTAAGGTTAAGGGTTAAGGTTAGGGTTAGGGTTAGGGTGAGGTTAAGGGTAAAGTTTAGGGTTAGGTTTAGGGTTAGGGTTTGGTAAGGGTAAGGGTTAGCGTTAGGGTTAGTGTTAAGATTAGGGTTAAGATTAGGGTAAGGGTACGGCTTAGGGTTATGGTTAAGGTTAGGGGTTAGGGTTAGGGTTAGGGTAAAGGTAAGATTTAGGGTTAGGGTTAGGGTTATGGGTTAGGGTTAGGGTTAGCATTAGTTTTAGGTTAAGGGTAAGGGTTGCGTTTAGGGTTCGGGTTAGGTTTAGGGTAAGGGTAAGGGTTAGGGTGAGGGTTAGGGTTAGGTGTTAAGGTTAGGCTTAGGTTTAGGGTTAGGGTTAGGGTAAGAGTAAGGGTGAGGGTTAGGATTAGGGTTAGGGTTTGGGTTTTGTTTAGGGTTAGGGTTAGGGTAAGGGTAAGGGTTAGGGTTAGGGTTAGTGTTAAGTTTAGGGTTAGGGTTAGGGTTATGGAAAGGGTAAGGGTTAGTGTTGGGGTCAGGGTAAGGATTGGGGTTAGGGTTACGGTTAGGGTAAGTGTAATGGTTAGGGTTAGGGTTAGGGTTAGCATTAAGTTTAGGGTTAGGGTTATGGTTAGGGTTAGGGTAAGGGTTAGGATTAGGGTTAGGGTTAGGGTTAGGTTTACGGTAAGTGTAAGCGTTAGGGTTAGGGTTAGGTTTAGGGTTAGGTTTAGGGTTAGGGTAAGGGTAAGATTTAGGGTTAGGATTAGGGTTAGGGTTAGGGTTAGGGTAAGGGTAAGGGTTAGGGTTAGGGTTAGGGTTAGGTTAAGGGTAAAGTTTAGGGTTAGGTTTAGGGTTAGGGTTTGGGTAAGGGTAGGGATAGGGTTAGGGTTAGTGTTAAGATAAGGTTTAACGTTAGGGTTAGGGTTAGGGTTAGGTTTAGGGTTAGGGTAAGGGTAAGATTTAGGGTTAGGGTTAGGGTTAAGGTTTAGTGTTAGGGTTGTGGTTATGCTTAGGTTAAGGGTAAGGGTTAGGGTTAGGTTTAGGTTTAGGGTAAGGGTAAGTGTTAGGGTTAAGGTTAGGGTTAGGGGTTAGGGTTAGGCTTAGGTTTAGGGTTAGGGTTAGGGTAAGGGTTAGGGTGAGGGTTAGGATTAGGGTTAGAGTTAGGGTTTTTTAGGATTAGGGTTAGGGTAAGGGTAAGGGTTAGGGTTAGGGTTCGTGTTAAGGTTAGTGTTAGGGTTAGGGTTAGGGAAAGGGTAAGGGTTAGGGTTAGGGTTAGGGTGAGGATTGGGGTTAGGATTAGGGTTAGGGTAAGTGTAAGGGTTAGGGTTAGGGTTAGGGTTGGCATTAAGTTTAGGGTTAGGTTTAGGGTTAGGGTTAGGGTAAGGGTTAGGATTAGGATTAGGGTTAGGTTTAGGTTTAGGGTAAGAGTAGGGTTTACGGTTAGGGTTAGGTTTAGGGTTAGGGTTAGGGTTAGGTTTAGGGTTAGGTTTAAGGTTAGGGTTAGGGTAAGGGTAAGGGTTTTGGTTAGGGTTAGGGTTAGGGTTAAGGTTAGGCTTAGGGTAA
>JANJXV010000638.1:450000-455000 GCA_024803745.1 Megascapheus bottae | reverse complement strand
GTTAGTGTTAGTTTTAGGGTTAGGGTAAGGGTAAGAGTTAGGGTTAGGTTTAGGGTTAGGCTTAGGGGTAGGGTAAGGGTTAGGGTTAGGGTTCGGTTAAGGGTTATGGTTATGGGTTAGGGTTAGGGTTAGGGTTAGGGTGAGGGGAAGGTTTGGGTTAGGGTAGGTTTCTGGTTAGAGTTAGGGTTAGGGTTAGGGTAATGGTAAGGGTTAGGGTTAGGGTTAGTGTGAGGGGTTAGGCTTGGCCTTAGGGTTGGGTTAAGGGTGTTAGTTTTAGGTTTAGGGTTAGGCTTAGTGTAAGGGTAAGTATTAGGATTAGGCTTAGGTTTAGGGTTAGGTTTAGGGATAGGGTTAGGGTTAGGGTAAGTGTTAGGTTTAGGGTTAGGGTTAGGGTTAGGGTAACGGTAAGGGTTAGGGTTAAGGTTAGGGTTAGGCTTTAAGGTTAGAGTTAGGGTTAGGTTTAAAGTAAGGGTAAGGGTGAGAGTTAGGGTTATGGTTATGGTTAGGGTTAGGTTTAGGGTTAAGGTTAGGGTTGGGGAAAGGATTAGGGTTAGGTTTAGGGTTAGGCTTAGGGTTAGGTTTAGGCTAAGGGTTAGGGTTATGGTTAGGGTAAGGGTTAGGGTTAGGATTAGACTTAGGGGTAGGGTAAGGGTTAGAGTTAGGGTTAGGGTAAGTGTTAGGGTAAGGGTTAGGTTTAGGGCTAGGGTTAGGATAAGTTTAAGGGTTAGGGTTAGGGTTAGGGTTAGGCTTAGGCTTAGGGAAGGGTAAGGGTTAGATTTAGGGTTAGAGTAAGGGTTAGGGTTAGGGTTAGGTTTAGGGTTAGGGTTAGGGTTAGGGTTAGGTTTAGTGTTAGGTTTAGGGTAAGGGTAAGGGTTAGGGTTAGGGTTAGGGTTAGGTTAGAGTTAGGTTTACTGTTAGTTTTAGGGTAAGGGTAAAGTTTAGGTTTAGGGTTAGTGTTAGGGTTAGGGTTAAGGTTAGGGTTAGGGTTAGGGTAAGGGTAAGGTTTAGGGTTAGGGATAGGGTTAGGGTTTAGGGTCAGGGCTAGGGTAAGGGTAAGGTCTAGGGTTAGGGATAGGGTTAGGGGTTAGGGTTAGGGTTAGTGTTAGGGGTTATGGTTCGGGTTAGGGTTAGGGTTAGGGTAAAGGTTAGGATTAGGGTTAGGGTAAGGGTTAGGGTAAAGGTTAGGGTTTTGGTTTGGGAAAGGGTTAGGGTTAGGGGTTAGAATGAGGGTTAGGGTTACTTTTAGGGTAAGGGTTACGGTTAGGGTTAGGGTAAGGGTTATGGTTAGGGCAGGTTAAGGGTTAGGGTTAATGTTAGGGTTAGGGTTAGAGTAAGTGAAAGGGTAAGGGTTAATGTTTGGGTTAGGGTTAGGTGTTAGGGTTAGGGTTAGTTTTAAGGTTAGGGTTAGGGTAAAGGTCAGGGTTAGTGTTAGGGTAAGGGTAAGGTTTAGTGTTAGGGTTAGGGTTAGGGTAATGGAAAGGGTAAGGGTTAGTTTAGGGTTACGTTTAGGGTTAGGATTATGGTAAGGTTAAGGGTTAGGGTTAGGGATATAGCAAGGGTAAGGATTAGGGTTAATGTTAGTGTTAGGGTTAAGGTTAGAGTTAGGGTTAGGGTAAGGGTAAGGGTTAGGGTTAGTGTTAGAGTTTTCTTTAGAATTAGGGTTAGATTAGGTTTAGGGTTAGGGTTAGGGAAAGCGTAAGTGTTAGGGTTAGGGTTAGGGTTAGGGTTAGGTTTAGGTTTAGGGTTAGGGTAAGGGTAAGGGTTAGGGTTAGGGTTAGGGTTAGGGGTTAGGGTTAGGGTTAGGATTAGGGTTAGGGTAAGTGTTAGGTTTAGGTAAGGGTTAGGGTAAGGGTAAGGGTTAGGGGTAGGTAAGGGTTAGGGTAAGGGTAAGGGTAAGGGTTAGGGTTATGGTTAGGGTTAGGTTTAGGGTTAGGGTTAGGGTAAGGGTAAGGGTTAGGGTTAGGGTTAGGGTTCAGTTTAGGGTTAGGGTTAGGGCAAGGGCAAGTGGTAGGGTTAGGGTTAGGGTTAGAGGTTAATGTTAGGGTTAGGGTTAGGGTAAGGGTAAGGTTTAGGGTTAGGGATAGTGTTAGGGGTTAGGGTTAGGGTTAGGGTTGGTGTTAGGGGTTAGGGTTCGGGTTAGGGTTAGGGTTAGGGTAAGGGTTAGGGTTAGAGGTAGGGATTAGGGTTAGATTTAGGGTAAGGGTTAGGGTTAGGGGTTAGGGTTAGGGATAGGGTTAGGGTTAGTATAAGGGTTAGGGTTAGGTCGGGTTAGGGTTAGGGTAAGGGTTAGGGTTAGGTTTAGGTCAAGGATAAGTGTTAGGGTTAGGGTTAGGGTTAGGGTAAGGTTTAGGGTTAGGGTTAGGGTTAGGGCTTATTTTAGGGTTAGGGTTTGGGTAAGGGTAAGGTTAAGGTTATGGTTAGGGTTAAGGTGAGGGTTAGGTTTAGGGTTAGGGTTAGGGAAATCGTAAGGTTTAGGGTAAGGGTTAGGGTTAGGATTAGGGTTAGGGTAAGGATTAGGGCTAGGGTGAGGGTTAGGGTAAGGGTTAGGGTTGGTTTAGGGTTAGCATTAAGTTTAGGGTTAGGGTAAGGGTAAGGGTTAGGGTTAGGGTTAGGGTTAGGTTAAGAATTAGGGTTAGGGTTAGGATTAGCTTTAAGGTTAGGTTTAGGGTTAGGGTTAGCATTGTATAGGGTTAGGGTTAGGGTTAGTGTTAGGGTAGGGTTAGAGTTAGATTTAGGGTTAGGGTAGGGTTAGGGTTAGAGTTAGGGTTAGTGTTAGGTTTAGGGTTAGGGTTAGGGTAAGGGTTAGGGTTAGGGGTTACGGTTAGGGTTAGTGTTAGGGTGAGGGTTAGGGTTAGGGTTAGGGTTAGGGGGAGGGGGAGGGTTAGGGTTAGGGTTAGGTTTAGAGTTAGGGTTAGGGTTAGGGTTAGGTTAAGAGTAAGGGTTAGGTTTAGGTTTAGGTTTACGGTTATTTTTAGAGTTAGAGTAAGGGTAAAGGTTAGGGTTAGGATTAAGGTTAGGGTTAGGGTAGGGGTAAGGGATAGGGTTAGGGTTAGGTTTAGGTTTAGGGAAAGGGTAAGGGTTAGGGTTAGTGTTAGGGTTAGGGTAAGGATTAGGGTTAGGGTTAGGTTAAGGGTTAGGGGTAGGGTTAGGGTTAGCATTAATGTTAGGGTTAGGGTTAGGGTATGGGTAAGGGTTAGGGTTAGGGTTAGGTTAAGGGTAAAGTTTAGGGTTAGGTTTAGGGTTAGGGTTTGGTAAGGGTAAGGGTTAGGGTTAGGGTTAGTGTTAAGATTAGGTTAAGGTTAGGGTTAGGGTTAGGGTAAGGGTACGGCTTAGGGTTAGGGTTAGGGTTAGGGGTTTGGGTTAGGGTTAGGGTTAGGGTAAAGGTAAGATTTATGGTTAGGGTTAGGGTTATGGTTTAGGGTTAGGGTTAGGTTTAGGCTTAGGTTAAGGGTAAGGGTAAGGGTTAGGGTTAGGGTTAGGTTTAGGGTAAGGGTAAGGGTTAGAGTTAGGGTTAGGTGTTAAGGTTAGGCTTATGGTTAGTGTTAGGGTTAGGGTAAGGTAAGGGTGAGGGTTAGGATTACGCTTAGGGTTTGGGTTTTGTTTAAGGTTAGGTTTAGGGTAAGGGTAAGGGTTAGGGTTAGGGTTAGTGTTAAGTTTAGGGTTAGGGTTAGTTTTAGGGAAAGGGTAAGGGTTAGGGTTTGGGTTAGGGTAAGGATTGGGGTTAGGGTTACGGTTACGGTAAGTGTAATGGTTAGGGTTAGGGTTCGCGTTAGCATTAAGTTTAGGGTTAGGGTTATGGTTAGGGTTAGGGTAAGGGTTAGGATTAGGGTTAGGGTTAGGGTTAAGTTTAGGGTAAGGGTAAGGGTTAGGGTTAGGGTTAGGGTTAGGGTTAGGGTAAGGGTAAGATTTAGGGTTAGGGTTAGGGTTAGGATTAGGGTAAGGGTAAGGGTTAGGGTTAGGGTTAGGGTTAGCATTAAGTATAGGGTTAGGGTAAGGGTAAGGGTAAGGGTTAGGGTTAGGGTTAGGGTTAGGTTAAGCATTAGGGTTAGGGTTAGGGTTAGCATTAAGGTTAGGGTTCCGGTTAGGGTTAGCATTGTATAGGGTTAGGGTTAGGGTTAGGGTTAAGTAGGGTTAGGGTTAGGGTTAGGGTTAGGGTAGGGTTAGGGTTAGGGTTAGGGTTAGGTTTAGGGTTAGGTTTAGGGTAAGGGTTAGGGTTAGGGGTTACGGTTAGGGTTAGGTTTAGGGTCAGGGTTAGGGTTAGGGTTAGGGTTAGGGGGAGGGGGAGGGTTAGGGTTAGGGTTAGGTTTAGAGTTAGGGTTAGTTTTAGGGTTAGGGTTAGGGTAAGAGTAAGAGTTAGGTTTAGGTTTAGGTTTAGGGTTATTTTTAGAGTTAGAGTAAGGGTAAGGGTTAGGGTTAGGATTAAGCTTAGGGTTAGGGTAGGGGTAAGGGTTAGGGTTAGGGTTAGGTTTAAGTTTAGGGAAAGGGTAAGGGTTAGGGTTAGTGTTAGGGTTAGGGTAAGGATTAGGGTTAGGGTTAGGGTTAGGATAAGGGTTAGGGGTAGGGTTAGGGTTAGCATTAAGGTTAGGGTTAGGGTTAGGGTAAGAGTAAGGGTTAGGGTTAGGGTTAGGGTTAGGTTAAGGGTAAAGTTTAGGGTTAGGTTTAAGGTTAGGGTTTGGTTAGGGTAAGGGTTAGGGTTAGGGTTAGTGTTAAGATTAGGGTTAAGGTTAGGATTAGGGTTAGGTTAAGGGTACGGCTTAGGGTTAGGGTTAGGGTTAGGGTTAGGGTTAGGGTTAGGTTTAGGGTAAAGGTAAGATTTAGGGTTAGCGTTAGGGGTATGGGTAAGGGTTAGGGTTAGGCTTAGGTTAAGAGTAAGGGTTAGGGTTAGGTTTAGGGTTAGGTTTAGGGTAAGGGTAAGGGTTAGGTTTAGGGTTAGGTTTAGGTGTTAAGGTTAGGCTTAGGTTTAGGTTTAGGGTTAGGGTAAGGGTAAGGTTGAGGGTTAG